>LPNX010101020.1:209817-397618 GCA_001517045.1 Pseudotsuga menziesii | reverse complement strand
ATATATATATAAAACTCATCCATAATTAACATACATCTTCCATATTAATATTATTCATGAATTTAATTTATATGCATAACTAACATATTGTTTTCATATAAATATTATTCATGAATTTAATTTATTTTAAAAGTACAAGAGTATATATATATATTAGTTTGACATTATGATATTAAATAAAATTGAATGAATATATAATTAAAAATTAAAAAACATGAAAATGACTATATTATTTTATAAAAAAATGTGAAAAGACATTTTTAGAAATTATGAGTACTTTACTTGAAAATGACAATAATATTATTATATAAGAAAGTGAATTGTGAGTATTTTACTTGAAAATAACAATAATATTATTTTATGAGAAAATGTGAAATGGCTTTTATTGTGAGTACTTTACTTTATGACTTAAAAATATTTGTACCACTACCTTGGTTAACTATGGGTTTTCATCCACCATAGAAAATGTGACAAATAAGCATTCTTAACTCATGCAATGCCACCTCAACCATGGGGGATGATGTCATATACTAGAATGTAATTGGTTGATTTTTATAGTACATTTTGGTCCTTTTGAGCCCTATTTTTTACCTCAAATTCTCTCTAATGGCAGTCAAATTATCTAACAGTTTGGCCATTTTGTCAATCTTGTTCTCTGATGAAGAAGCCCTAAGAGGATCTGTGGGCTGTTTCTTCCTATCTATCTTTCCTTTGACCTTCTGAGATGCTACAATGTTAGATTCTACCTCTAGGGCAGAATCATGCTTGAGTGATAGGGAGGAAGATTTCCTCTCTCTAAGAAGTAGGCAAAAATCATAGTCAAAGGAATTTGCATAAGTGATTTTGGCTGAGGTATCAGTGGGATTGATCTCAGTGGGGATCTTGATGTACATATTGTTAAACCTCTTGGTGAAGTTGGAGACAGACTCCCCATTCTCTCTTTTCAAGTTGCTAAACTTGGTGATATAATAGAGGTGGTCTCTCCTCTCTCCTCAATGCTTTAGAAAGATCTTAGCTAGGGATTCAATGCATGCTACTGATCCAGTAGGCAATTCTTTGAACTATTTCCTAGCCTGACCATCTAGGCTTTGCACAAAAACCCTAGTCCACACATCTTCTTGTTCTATATTTATGTTCTCAGCATACCTGTAGAATTCCTCTAGATGTTCTTCAGTTGTGAAATCTCCCTCTCCTGTAAATTTAGGCATGTATTTGAGATAGTCTCCAGTGGGCATGGCCGAGAGGGGGTTAGGTAAATTCAGGGGGGCATACCTAGCTACCAAGATCCTTTCCATTTTGGTAAGAGGGGCAGCCATGTTGGAAATGGGTATGGAAAGGGTGGAAGAAGGTACTACTGATGTAGGTGGTAGCTGAAAGAGTGATGGTGGTAAAATTATCCTAGTGGAGTCATAAGGGATTGGATCTTCACAAGCAGCAGTGCTTGAAGATACCCAAACCCTAAAATTTTCTGATGTATTTATAAATTCTTGAGAATTAAATGTTTCAGCAAAAGAAATAATAGCAGGAATATTTCTTGGAATACTTGATGTAGCTTCCTTTGCAACACTGCTGGTCTGCCTTATTGAAGTCCTAGCTCTTCTCAGAATCTCTTTTGGATCTGAAATAGGTGTTGCTGGTGGCCCTTGAGGGTTTTCTCTGGTACTTGGTATTCTTTAAGCCAGCTTATTTCAATGGAGTCCCCAGATAAATGATTACAACCAAAATAGTGTCCAAACTTTGTCTATCATCAAAGTAGGATCTATGTCGTCTCCCAGGGAAGCTGAGCTTGAATCTCCTCTCCCTGGAAACGACGCCAATTTGTTATCACTCCAGGAAACTCCTTTAGGTTGTAGCTCGAGGATGCCTGGTAACTTAAATGTTTTTTATGGTTTTCTAAGTGGATCAAGTCAGGTGACCTATAGGACCTCACACTCTCAAGACATGCATGAAACTCAATCAAGGATAAGGCTTCTAAATACCACTGTTCAGAGGTTTGATAATGTGGTGCAGAGATGGAGAACTTATCATGTTGGCAAATTCATACATAAAACAAATATATATAAATGACCAATCATAACAAGGAAATTACTTATAATTCAAATTGTCAATATGTCAATAGGATGACAGCTATCAGACATCAATTAACTTGAATAAACCTGATTAACACATTCAAGCATAAGCACAGAATAGACAAGAAATGGAAGTTGAACATATGATAGAAAAAGAGCTTATATTAGGTTATGAGCAATATGAGAAGCTTGACAATAGTAATGGTCTGCAAGTCCCCAAATTCGAACCATTTCAATAACATAAGTCTTAGGCTTTATGGCATTTACAAAAATATTCAGATACTGAAAAATTGGATCTGATTTACTAAAAATAAACAAAATAATTGTTTTTACATAATTAGGTCAAAAAACCCTAATTTAACTACTAGTCTATCTAACTGTAGAACTCGTTCACTATTTGAACCTTTTGATAACTGAAGTGAGTACTGGGAATAAACTGCCACTAGTCCTCTGCTAGATAAGTCACTATTTTACTAGACAGTTTAGTGTTTGTGACCCTTTCTTCCTTTATGCAGCTGCAAAAATGAAGCATACCTTCCCTGGTGTTGTTCTTCAGCGGCCTTCATCTTTATACTTCATCCCTAAGCTATTTATGTTTACCCAAAACCGGTCCTTCGTGCCAAAATTTGATCCTGTGCCTCTTTCTGCTTTCGATGGTTAAGGGATCAAAATGTCGGGTTTATTAGCTGCCGAAAGTGCTGCTTTCGGTGGCTAATGAATTGCTTCAACATCTGCCTAAGCCACCGAAAGCCCTGTTCTGCAAAAAATTTTAAGCAACCTCCAAAATTATTCTTTTAAGTTCTGTTTGCTTATATTTTATTCAACCTGCTCAATGTTTGGAAGGTTAGCAGCAACCTGGCTTGATTTTGGATGTTGAAGGCTTACTGCAACTTTAGCTAGGGTTTCCAATGTGAGATGAGTGCTAGGGTTTGGTTTGGCATCCTTCACCTATAACCTCTGAAGCCTATTCATTCTGTATAGCCTAGTATTGTCCTTCATGTATCTTTTGTTTAGTCTTTTTAGAAAGATATACCTTTCTCTCATCAGTAGGAAAGAATTGTGCAGCTGCTTATTCCTCTTGGTCAATATAGCATTGTTTTTCTTTATCTATCTTTCTAAAATTTCAATTTAATACACTTGTCTTAGCAACTGATTTATCCTCTGTGTCCTGGGCTTGCTAGAGGAAGCCTTCTCTGCTGGTTCATCTTGCTCTTTTGGTGTAGGTGATGGGAGTTCTTCATTCTCTGCTACAACTTGCATAACTAGGTCAGCACCTTCCTCTCTTTCCTTTTCTGAATCTGAGTAGGGCAGGTTCAAAATGTTTCCACTATGTGTTGTGATTTCCTGGCCCTTTTCACTGAAATCTAGGTTTCTTTTGACCTGCTTGGTTTTGGATGAGGAAGGAGGTTGTTCTGATGTTGTTGGGGAGATAACCCTTCTCTTCCTCTTTCCACTCCTTGGGGTGCTAGACTTTTTCAAAGGAGGCTTTCCCTTCTCTTATGGCTGTAGGCCTGTTTCAAAACCATTCCAAAATAAGAAATGTGTCCATGCCGTATTTCTCCTCTTCAACAATTCTTGGAAAGGGAGTTGGATAAGGCCATGGTGAGACAATCTTCCAACAATCTTAGTTGGCTGAGCCTTTACTTGGTGTGCCATTTTTTTCAGGCTCTTGTGTAAGTAGAAAGGTAAATTCAGTGGACTATTTCTTATGAAGTGGTTCATTAGTTTGAAATGGTAAATCGTGGCCATGTTGTATCTTCCTTCACAAGTTATATAGACCACAATGGCCTTTAGTAATTGCTACCACCTCTCTTTTAGCCAGGTGGATGGGACACTTTTCTTCCACACCACTCCTCTGTGTTCAGGCTTCAAATAAGATCTGGACTCCACATCCTTTGTAATGGTGGTTTTAAACCACTTCTCCCCAGTTCTAGGGAGTTCAGTCACTTCTAAAATTAGGGTTTCATCCACCATGAATTCCTCCTTACCTATGAGTGCCTCGGAGCCATCGAAAGAGAGAGCAAATGCCTCAGCCACCTGCTGGTGTGAACCTTGAAATTTCTCACAAACTTTGTAGCAGCCAACATCTTTGAAGAACTGGAAAACTTCTGGATGAGCTTACAGGTAGCTGATGTCTCCCAATTCTTTCCTGAGAACAGGCCCTCCCTTCTTCATTTTGCTTAATGTGCTCCTGAGTGCCTGCAAAAATTCAATTCAAGTTCTGTGGAAGAGTTTTAGCAGGCTGAATTTCAGAGGTGGTTTTTAGTGGTGAGGATTCATGAAATCAAAAGTGGAGTGTACTGGAGGATAGGACATTGATTATTAGGGTTTAACTGCTTGAGAAGTGCTTGGGTAAGAGGATGATGGCCATTGGTGATATTTTCGAGACCACTTGCCCAACAATTATTTTTAATGCAAACTGGATACCCAGTGGAGATCCTCTATAGTTCGTTGGATAGATGGAGGGAAGAGTAGGGTTTCAAGTCACATCGATCCTCATCAGCTAAACAACGACCTCCTTAATCATTTACTTATGCCTTGATATAGTTTTCCTATCTTTTTGGTGGTTTATTGTGCCCTTTCATGATTTCTATTGTGCTGACGAGCCTTGATTTGATAGGAAGTTAACTGTTTCTTATTTTGGCCTTTTCGGTGGTTAAGGGACCCCAGGATTTTGTCTGCTAGATGCTGAAAGTTAAGCTTTCGGTGACTAATGAACCGCTGACCTGTTTGCCGA
The DNA here is from genome assembly GCA_001517045.1 of Pseudotsuga menziesii. Lineage (NCBI taxonomy): Eukaryota > Viridiplantae > Streptophyta > Pinopsida > Pinales > Pinaceae > Pseudotsuga > Pseudotsuga menziesii. Next base: position 392,812 of record LPNX010101020.1, on the reverse strand, counting down.
AGCCACCGAAATGTTATTTCCAAACAGTCTTGTAAAACTGGATTTCGGTGGATTATAGTATCTCCGGATCTCCTCTTTTAACCATCGAAAGATAGGACTTTTGGTGGCTAATGAACCATCAACGCTTTCACCTAAGCCACCAAAACCGACTCTTTCCCCAATGCATTTCACTTGCTTTTTGTGGTTAACGCCCTCCTTCAACCGTTCACTAAGCTGTCGAAACCAACACTTTTCGGTGGCTAATGAGCTGTTTGAAAGCCTTGCCTAAGCCACCGAAAGTCCTTTTAACAAATAACTGATCGAGCCAGCTTTCAGTGGCTAACCCTGATCCTGCATTAAACTGTTAGCTATCGAAGCAAAGCTTTTCGGTGGCTAATGAGCTGTTGAAAAACCCGCCTAAGCCACCGAAAGCTAAAACTTTCAATTTTATCAAATATAGAAAAACCAAAGATCCTCAATTTGTTATTCACCTGTAAATATTTCATAACATGACTTGAATTCTTCATCCTATCAAAAATAAATTTATTTTGGGAGATAAAATCTGGCTCCTACATAGGGATGGGAACCTTCCTGTGAGGTCCCAAGAACCCCAAACCAAAATGCCTTTCCTGGAAGACAACTAAAAAACTTAAAACTATCATCAACTGTTCCATTGGGCATGGAGTTTATTTTGTAAGCAAAAATAACCTACTAACTAATATTTTACAATAACAAGGCCTCAGAGCCTCAGATAAAATAGAGTTTCAGAAATCGCCCATTTACTGGGCCATCAAACACCTCCTCCCCTTCCAGAATTTGCAATTTGAAGGTGTTGTTATTCTATATCTGAGCTATCACAAAAGGGCCAATCCATAGAGAGTCAAAATTTCCATGTTTTTCCTTGTCCTGCCTGACAGTATCCCACTTGAGGACCCAATATCCCACCTGAAAGTTGTCCACTTTTGCCCTTTTGTCAAACATGACCTTGATCTTCTATTGATGAGATTCTGAACATCCTATCACTTGTTCCCTGACTTGCTACAACTCCACCAAATCCATCATCCTCCTCACCATATCATTTGGTTCATCTTCCTCCTCCTGAAAGAAATTTGCTACTGGCAGAATTAGCTGAATGGGAAAAATGGCCTCAGTACCATAAACTATTTTGAAGGGAGAAGTCCCTATAGATCTCTTGTCTGTTACCCTATCAGCCCATAAAGCAAACTTTAGCTTAGAATCTCATCTTTTCTGATTTGTCTCCAATAGTTTTATGATGATCCTGACTAGGATTTTGTTGGATGACTTAGACAGGCCATTGCCTTGGGGGTAATAATATGTGGAATGCACCAGCTGAATGCCCATTGACTCACACATGTTAACCAATGCCCCGAATTTGAAAGCTGGTGCATTATCAGTCACGAACCTTACTGGGAAGCCAAACCTGATAAAGATATTCTCATATAAAAACTTCATGATGACCTGATGAGTTGCATTCCTGGTGGGTACTGCCTCTATCCACTTGGTGAAGTAGTTTGTGGCTACTAGGATCCATTTATGCTGACCACTGGATGAGGGATTTAATTCACCTATGAAATCCAGAACCCATTGCTGAAAAGGCCTATTCACTACAATAGGCCTAAGAAGCAAGGATCTGAGCTGCTGCTTCCCTATAAATCTTTGGCACTGGTCACAGGCTCTCACAAAGGTACACACATCAACAAAAAGGACAGGCCAATAGTACCCAGCCCATAGAATCTTGTGGGTTGTGGTCTTCCAGTAATGATGGCCTCCACATGTACTTGAATGAAAGTGATGCATGACCTGAACTGATTCTTCTTTATCTAGACACCTCAACAAAACCCCAGACAAATCTTTCCAATACAACAGTTTATCAATTACACAAAATTTAACAGACTTTAGTTTAAGAGCTCGTTCTTGATTTGGAGTGAGACCAGGAGGAACTTCTAATTTTTGCAGGAAACGAATAATACCTGAGTACCACTCACAAGAGGACAAGTTCTCAGCCACTTTTTGAATTCCATTCTGATCCTGAACTACTTCTACTGCTACTTCAGTTTGCAAATTTACTAAATTTACACAAGTGAAGTTTATCCCCATTAGTTCACAGTTTTCTTTAGCCATGAGTTTGGCCAGACCTTGGCCTCTTACTAGCTTGGTGGGATTTACCTCTATGTCAAACTCAATAAACTTGGAAATCCATTTATCTCTCTTTCCATCAATGTCAGGCTGAGTCAAAACATCCTTTACAGCAGCTGAAGGGACATAGGAAAGGAATTTTGCATGTAGAATGTGAATCTTGAAAGTTTTCAATGACTTGATGAGAGCATAAGCCTGATTTTCAATGGGATCATACTTCAGTTCAGCATCCCTCAATGTCTTGCTGAAGAATGAAATTGGATGATCGAGACCTTCATCATCTCTTTGTAATAGCACAGCTGCCACTGTGTCATAGGATGCAAAGGAGAAGATGTAAAAACTCTTGGTATAGTCCGGACTAATCGGGGTGGGGGCTTCCATGATAGCCTTCTTGATGTCTTCAAAAGAGCTTATTTCTCGGTTAGTCCATTTGATTTCTACATCCTTTTTCAACATAGATGTTATGCACTTTACCAACTTAGAAAAGTTAGGGATGAACCTCCTGACAAAATTTATCTTACCCAAAAAGGATTGAATATCCCTTTTTGACCTAGGTATGGACAACTTTTGGATTGCTTCAACCCTAACCGGATCAATCTTCACACCTTTAGCTAAGACTATGTGACCTAGGCGTTTCCCCTCACTGAGTGCAAATTGCGACTTCTTAGGGTTGAGTGATATCCCAAACCTCCTACATTTCATAAATACCTTCCTCAAGTGCTGCAAATGTTCATGATGGCTGTGAGAGTAAACAGTGAGGTCATCCAGGTATATAACCACAAATTTGTCTTTCAATCCTACAAAATCTAGGTCCATGGCTCTCTGAAAAGTGGCCCCAGCATTCATCAGTCCAAATGGCATTTTGGCATACATGAAAGTGCCCCAGGGAGTGGTAAAAGTAGTCTTCTCTTGGTCATCAGGGTGCACAACAACTTGGTTGTATCCAGAGAAACCATCCAAAAATGACATGACACTAGCCCCTGAGACTCTTTGCAACATGTGTTCCATCTTGGGTAGTGGATAGTTGTCTTTTTTGGAGCACTTGTTCAGATTTCTGAAATCCACACATAACCTAATCTCCCTGTTCTTCTTTATTACCACCACTAAGTTTGCAATCCATTTGGAATACCTGAGGGGAATTATGATTTTGTCTTTGAGGAGCTTATGGATTTCTTTTTCAATTACAGGTAGTAGGAGAGGGTTGATGGATCTTAGCTTCTATTTGAAAGGGATGGTGTCCTTCTCCAAGGGAATTCTATGTTGGATGATATTGGTGTCATAGGTTTTTAATTCACTGTAATCCCAAGCAAAGATATTAGCAAATTATTTTATCAGGCCACAAAATTTGGACCTCTGATCAACAGTCAACTCAGTGGACAGATTTATAAGTTTCGGATGGATTTGGCTACCTATGTTTTGCTCTTGGACAGCAGGGTCTTGCTCCTTTTTGGCAGGCTTGAGAGGGATATTATTATGATCGAATAGCTCTTCCAAGGGTACCAGACCCCGAGGTATATAAGTACTGGGTAATTGAACAATATTATGATCAGCTACTTTATCTTTGAACTTGAGCTGTTGGGATTCTTCCATGTTTAGGTTTTCTTTATCTATATGCATATCAGAGAGTTCATCTACTACCTAGAGGAATTTACTAAGATCATCATCATTCGCAAACACCTTCCAAAATTTCACATTATCTGGTAAGGAAGGTCTGTACTTGACTTGAATGTCATAGCCGAGCCTAGGAGGTAAAGGGGGAACAAACAGACTTGCAGAGACAGCAAGGGAATCAACCAGGTTATTCATAGCCCTAGGTATATATGACAGTTCAAAAAACATAAATGAGTCTCTGAGTTTCCATACCTCGTCCCAGTAAGCCTTTAGTTTGACATTTTTTACTTGAAAGGTGTTGTTGACCTATTTTATAATAAGGTCTACATCTCCAAATATTTTCATGCACATGATCCCCATTTCCTTGGCAGCTTTCACTCCTAACAACAAGGTTTCATATTCTTCTATATTGTTAGAGGTTTTAAAATCGAGCTTATAAGACAGATGAATATTCTCTTTGGATGGAGAGATCAATACTACACCTGCACATGTTGAGTTTTGAGTGCTAGCCCCATCAAAATACATGTTCCAGATTGATGTGGTCACTTCTTCGGGCTACTGACAGGCAGGCTTAGTAAGCTGGACTGGTGTTTGTTGTGAATCATCTTTTTGTAGAATGCATGACCCAAAATCTGTGTCTACTACATAGATGGGGTGGTTCAATAAATTCTGTTCATTGCTTATGATGTAGGCAAGCTAATTCTCTCTATAAAAAATATTGGTCTCCCCTCCAAACATTGGGATTGTAGCATATGTAAGGTCCATCTGAAGGGTGCCACCTAGCCTTTTACTCCATGATCGAGAGTGTAAGAGACCAAATTTAGGAGGGATATCAGCCACTACAATGTCCATCACGATGCTTTTTTAGGGTAGCTGATATAGGTTTACAACAAGGTCTTTGATGAGGCCCAAGCACTTGACCTTTCTAGAGTCAAAGGAGAACAGATCATGGTAGGGCTTTGTAATGATGAGGCCAAGCTCATCCATCACAACTTTTGGCATTAGGTTATGGGAATCTCCTGAGTCCAGCAAACAGTTATGAAGGACTTTATCATGGATATTCAAAGATATGTAGAAAGGTGGGCAAGAATCATTTAGCTCTTCAATCATAGGGCCTAGGGTTACAATAGGTTTATCATCTTGCAGATTGACAAATTCAGTATCTATATGTATCTTCGGTTGAAGGGACTTCAATATTGAAGATTTGAATGCATCATTTTTCATTAGCTCTATTAATGGGAAAGGGATCTTCAATTTCTAAATATCTGACTCAAGATTGAAATAATAATGCAATTTATCAGGAAACCTTACCTCTTGTAATGGAGCTTTGAGTTGGACAGGATCAGAGTTTGATGAATGTACTTGTTTTTGCAACTGTTTGGGAATGACATCCATTTTCTTTGGTAGAACAATAACCTTTTTAGCTAGTGTAGTAGGCTGCTTCGCAGGAACAACATTCTTCTTAGGGGGAGCAATCAGCCTGGACCTTAGATTATAACCTCCTTGACCATCTACCTAATATATTTCTTCTTCACTGATCAGCTCATCAATTAGGGCTTCCTCATATTGTGTCTGTGTCAAAAAATAATAGTCAACTTCGTCCTCCATGCAGTTGATGTTGTCTTCAGCCTCTACTTCTTCCCGGATGAACTCTGGTTCTTCTTCTAGTACAACATTCTGAAAGGGAGCTCTGATTCTCTAATCTTCAACTTGATTCCTTTCCCTTCTAAGGATCTGGACTGGGGGGTTGCCTCTTCTATAAGGGACAAAATTTGGGTTTCGAGGAACAAAATCACTTGGCCCTTTACCTCTCACAGGTATCTTCCCTCGGTCCTTTAGCTTGGACATTTCAGCAGTCAAATTATCTAGAAGTTTGTCCATTTTTTCAATCTTGTTCTCTGATGAAGAATCCCCAAGAGGATCTGTGGGATATTTCTTCCTATTTATCTTTCCTTTGACCTTCTGAGATGCTACAATGTTAGATTCTACCTCTAGGGCAGAATCCTACATGAGTGATAGGGAGGTATATATCCTCCCTCTGAGAAGCAGGCATAAATCAGAGTCTAAGGCATTTGCATAAGTGATTCTGGTTGAGGTATCAGTGGGCTTGATCTTAGTGGGGATCTTCCTGTACATATTGTTAAACCTCTTGGTGAAGTTGGAGACAGACTCCCCATTCTCTCTTTTCAAGTTTCTAAACTCGGTGATATAATAGAGCTGGTCTCTCCTCTCTCCCCAATGCTTTACAAATATGTCATATAGGGATTCAATTCCTGCTACTGATCCAACAGGAAGTTCTTTGAACCATTTCCTATCCTGACCATCTAGGCTTTGCACGAAAACCCTACTCCACACATCTTCGTGTTCTACATTTATGTTCTCAGCATAACTATAGAATGCCTCTACATGTTCTTCAGTTGTGAAATCTCCCTCTCCTGTAAATTTAGGCATGTATTTGAGATAGTCTCCAGTGGGCATGGCTGAGAGGTGGTTACGTAAATTCAGGGGGGCATACCTAGCAACCAGGATCCATTCCATTTTGGTCAGAGGGGAAGCCATGCTGGAAATGGGTATGGAAAGGGTGGAAGAAGGTACTACTGATGTAGGTGGTAGTTGAAAGAGTGATGGTGGTAAACTTATCCCAATGGAGTCACTAGGGATTGGATCTTCAAAAGCAATAGTGCTTGAAGATACCCAAACCCTAAAATTTTATGATGTATTTATAAATTCCTGAGAATTAAATGTTTCAATAGAAGAAATAATAGCAGGAATATTTCTTGAAATACTTGATGTAGCTTCCTTTGCAACACTGCTGGTCTTCCTTAGTGAAGCCCTAGCTCTTCTCAGAATCTCTTCTAGATCTGAAACAAGTGTTGTTGGTGGCCCTTGAGGGTTTTCTCTAGTACTTGGTCTTCTTGAAGCCAACTTATTTCAATGGAGTCGCCAGATAGATGATTACAACTAGAATAGTGTCCAAACTTTGTATATCATCAAAGTAGGATCTATGTCATCTCCCAGGGAAGTTGAGCTTCAATCTCCTCTCCCCGGCAACAGCGCCAATTTGTTAGCACTCCAAGAAAATCCTCTACGTTGTAGCTCAAGGATGCCTAGTAACTTAAATGTTTTTATGGTTTTCTAAGTGGATCAAGTCAGGTGACCTATAGGACCTCACACTCTCAAGACATGCATGAAACTCAATCAGGGATAAGGATTCTAACTACCACTGTTCATAGGTTTGATAATATGGTGCAGAGGTGGAGAACTTATCATGCTGGCAGATTCATACATAAAACAGATATATATAAATGGCTAATCATAACAAGGAAAGTACTTATAATTCAAATCATCAATATGCCAATAGGATGAAAGCTATCAGACATCAATTAACTTGAATAAACCTGAATAACACATTCAAGCATAAGCACAGAATATAAAAGAAATGGAAGTTGAACATATGATAGAAAAAGAGATTATATTAGGTCATGAGCAATATAAGAAGCTTGACAATAGTAATGGTCTACAAGTCCCCGAATTCGAACACTTTCAATAACATAAGTCTTAGGATTTATAGCCTTTACAAAAATATTGAGATCCTGAAAAATTGGATCTGATTTACTAAAAATAGAAAAAATAATTTTTTTTGCATAATTAGGTCAAAAACCCTAATTTAACTACTAGTCTATCTAACTGTAGAAGTCGTTCACTGTTTGAACCTTTTGATAACTGAAGTGAGTACTGGGAATAAGCTGCCACTGGTCCTCTGCCAGATAAGTCACTGTTTTACTAGACAGTTTAGTGTTTGTGACCCTTTCTTCCTTTATGCAATTGAAAAACTGAAGCATACCTTTCCTGATGTTGTTCTTCAGCGGCCTTCATCTTTATACTTCATCCTTGAGCTATTTATGTTTGCCCAAAACCGGTCCTTCATGCCAAAATTTGATCCTGTGCCTCTTTCTACTTTCGGTGGTTAAGGTATCAAAATGTCAAGTCTGTTAGCTGCCAAAAGTTTTACGTTCAGTGTCTAATTAACTGCTTCAGTGTTCGCCTAAGCCACCGAAAGTCCCGTTCTGAAATTTTTTTAAGCAGCCTCCAAAATTATGCTTTTAAGTTCTGTTTGCTTATCTTTTATTCAGCTTGCTCAATGTTTGGAAGGTTAGCAGTAGCATGGCTTGATTATGGATGTTGAAGGCTTACTGCAGCTTCAGCTAGGGTTTCCAGTGTGAGATGAGTGTTAGGGTTTGGTTTGGCATCCTTCACCTGCAACCTCTGAAGCCTGATCATTCTGTACAGCCTAGTGTTGTCCTTCATGTATCTTTTGTTTAGTCTTTTTAGAAAGATATGCCTTTCTCTCATCTCTAGGAAATAATTGTGCAGCAGCTTATTCCTTTTGGTCAATATAGCATTGTTTTTCTTTATCTCTCTTTCTAATATTTCCATTTCATACACTTGTCTCAGCAACTAATTTATCCTGTGTCCTGGGCTTGCTAGAGGAAGCCTTCTCTGTTGATTCATCTTGCTCTCTTGGTGTAGGTGATGGGAGATCTTCATTCTCTGGTACAACCTGCACTGCTAGGTCAACACCTTCCTCTCTTTCCTCTTCTGAATCTGAGTAGGGCAGATTCAAAATGTTTCCACTATGTGCTATGATTTCCTGGCCCTTTTCACTGAAATCTAGGTTTCTTTTGACCTGCTTGGTTTTGGACAAGGAAGGAGGCTATTCTATTGTTGTTGGGGAGATAGCCCTTCTCTTCCTCTTTCCACTCCTTGGGGTGCTAGACTTTTTCGAAGGAGACTTTTCCTTCTCTTCTAGCTGTAGGCCTTTTTCAAAACCATTCCAAAACAATAAATGTGTCCATGCCATATTTATCCTCTTTAGCAATTCTTGGATAAGGAGTTGGATAAGGCCATGGTGAGACAATCTTCCAACAATCTTAGTTGGCTGAGCCTTTACCTGGTGTGCCATTTTTTCCAGGCTCTTGTGTAAGTAAAAAGGTAAATTCAGTGGGCTCTTTCCTGTGAAGTGGTTCATTAGTTTGAAATGGTAAATCATGGCCCTATTGTATCTTCCTTCACAAGTTACATAGACCACAATGGCCTTCAGTAATTGCCGCCACCTCTCTTCTAGCCAGGTGGACGAGACACTTTTCTTCCACACCACTCCTCTATGTTCAGGCTTCAAATAAGATCTGAACTCCACATCCTTTGTAATGGTGGTTTTAAACCACTTCTCCCCAGTTTTAGGGAGTTCAGTCACTTCTGCAATTAGGGTTTCATACACCATGAATTCCTCCTTACCTATGAGTGCCTTGGAGCCATCGAAAGAGAGAGAAAATGCCTCAGCCACCTGCTAGTGTGAACCTTGAACTTTCTCACAAATTTGTAGCAGCCAGCATCTTTGAAGAACTGGCAAACTTCTGGATGTGCTTCCAAGTAGCTGATGTCTCCCAATCTTTTCCTAAGAGCAGGCCCTCCCTTCTTCATTTTGTTGAATGTGCTCCTGAGTGCCTGCAAAAATTCAATTCAAGTTTTGTGGAAGAGTTTTAGCAGGCTGACTTTCAGAGGTGGTTTTTAGTGGTGAGGATTCATGCAATCGAAGGTGGAGTGTACTATAGGATAGGGCACTGATTATGAGGGTTTTAACTACTTGAGAAGTACTTGGGTAAGAGGACGATGGCCATTGGTGATATTTTTGAGACCACTTTCACAGCAATTATTTTTAATGCAAACTGGATACCCATTGGATATCTTCTGTAGTTCATTGGATAGATGGAGGGAAGAGTAGGGTTTTGAGTCACATTGGTCCTCATCAGCTAAACAATGACCTCCTCAATCATTTAATTATGCCTTGATGCAGTTTTCCTATCTTTTCGGTGGTTTATCGTGCCCTCTCATGATTTCTACTATGCTGACGAGCCTTGATTTGATAGGCAGTTAATCGTTTCTTCTTTCAGCCTTTTCGGTGGTTAAGGGCCCCCAGGATTTTCTCTGCTAGTTGCCGAAAACTGAGCTTTCGGTGGCTAATGAACCGCTGACCTGTTTGCCTAAGCCACTGAAACGTTATTTCCAAACGGTCTTGTAAAAATGGATTTCAGTGGATTATAGTCTCTCCGGATCTCCTCTTTTATCTATCGAAAGACAGGCCTTTCGGTGGCTAATGAACCATCAACGTTTTCGCCTAAGCCACCGAAACCGAATTTTTCCCCTATGCATTTCACTTGCTTTCAATGGTTAACACCCTCCTTTAATCGTTCGCTAAGCTGCCGAAACCAACATTTTTCGATGGCTAATGAGCTATTTGAAAGCCTCGCCTAAGCCACAGAAAGTCCTTTTAACAAATAACCGATTAGGCCAGCTTTTGGTGGTTAACCCTGATACTGTTTTAAACTGTTAGCTGTCGAAATGAAGCTTTTCAGTGGCTAATGAGCCGTTGAAAAACCCGTCTAATCCTTCGAAAGCTAAAACTTTCAATTTTATCAAATATAGAAAAACTAGAGATCCTCAATTTGTTAGTCACCTTTAAATCTTTCATAACATGACTTGAATTCTTCATCCTATCAAAAATAAATTTATTTTGGGAGATAACACAACCCATATCCATGTGGATAGTAGGATGTGGAATGCCCCAGCTGTATGTGATACTTGAAGAAAAATTCCACCATCTTCTTTGACTTGAATGTAGCAACATTGTCAGTGATCAGCTTTATAGGAACCCCAAACCTTGACAAAATGTGCTCTTCTAGAAACTGCATAATCACTGTCTCAGTGGCCTGTCTAGTTGGGATGGATTCAATCCATTTTGTGAAATAATTAGTGGTAGTGAGGATCCACATTTGTTTTCCTGAGCAATATCGGTTTATCTCTTGAATAAAATCCAACCCCCATTACTGGAAAGGGGCCTCGACATGTATGGGATTCAGAGGCAATGGTAGAAGCTTCCTCCTCCCTTCAAAGATCTGACACTTATGGTAGGAAGCAACTTCTTTGTGGGTATCAGAAAACATAGTGGGCCAATAAAATCCCGCCCTCGTGATATTTTTCACAATGGCCTTCCAATAATGATGACCTCCACATTATCCTCCATGGAATCATTCAATGATCTTCTTTGTCTCCTTCTCATTTACACAATTCAACAACACCCCTCTTGGTTATTTCCAATACAATTTTCCATCTAAGATGCAAAACCTTGTTGCTTTCTGCTTGAGAAATCTAACCCTTGTTCTGTCCATACCCTGTGGGGCTTGTAGATGTTGTAACACAAAGATGATATCATTATACCATGGGGATGACAAGAAATGTTCAGTCACCTATGGATCTGGTTGTTCTTTAGAGTTTTGCTCCTCTGCTGTAAACTCAACATTCATGTGTAGGCTAAGGGTGTCACAGTTATATTGTGCCATGATTTTTTCCAGTCCCTGGCCTTTAATCATTTTTGTGGGCTTGATCTCCAAGTCATATTCAAGTATGACTTCTATCATGTTTCCCCTTCGTCCCTCAGGATTTGGTTGAGTCAGAATATCCTTTACCACGCTGGTGAGGACATGAGAAATGATATGAGGATGTAGGATGTACACTAAAAATTCCTTCAAATCCTGCACCAGAGCATAATCTTTCTTATCCAATATGTTGTATTTTAGTGGAGAATCTCTCAATGTCTTGCTATAGAAATAAATGGGATGCTCATTTCCTTCATGATTTTTCTATAGCAATACCCTTGCCACTGTGTGCTTTGAAGCAAATGAAAAAATGAGGAAATATTTAGAGAAATCAGGGCTTGGAAGTAAAGCTTCTTCTGAGATAGGATTCTTGATATATTCAAAGGATTGTTTTTCTTCAAGCGTCCACTTGATCTCTTTGTTCTTTCCCAGCATGTTAGTTATACACCTTTCTATCTCGGAAAAGGAAGCAATAAACCTTCTTAGAAAATTTACCTTCCCCAGAAAGGATTGAACCTCAACCTTATTCCAAGGGTGCCCAACTTTGCAAATTGCCTCAACCCTATTTGGGTCTATTTTGATGCCTTCCTGAGAAACTATGTGCCCCGTCAACTTCCCTTCCTTCATAGCAAAGAACGACTTCTTTGGATTCAGAGAGATGCTGAATTTCTAGCACTTTCTGAACATTATCAACAGTTGTGCAACGTGTTCCTCATCAGACTTCAAAAATACAGTGATGTCATCTAAATAGATAACCAATATCTTGTCCTTTTCATTCGTAAAATATTTCCATGGCCCACTGGAAGGTCACCCCTTCATTCATGAGTCCGAATGACATTTTTGCATACATGAAAGTGCCCTAGGATGTGGTGAAAGTTGTCTTTTCTTGGTTCTCTGGATGTACCATGATCTAATTGTAGCCTAAGAATCCGTTTAAGGTGGAGATCCTTTGAGAGCCCACTACCCTCTCCAAAATGTCATCCATTTTAGGAAGAGGATAATGTTCTTTTAAATATACTTTATTCACATTCTTGAAGTCAATGCATATCCTTATCTCTCCATTCTTCTTTCTCATCGGGACCAAGTTGGCCACCCACCTTGAGAATCTAAGAGCCATAATGATTTTTTCCTCAAAGAGTTTCTTTATTTCCTTTTCCACCAGGGGTAGTAGCTTGGGGTTCATTCTCCTTAGCTTTTGTTTGAAAGGAATCTCATCCTTTTTTATTGGTATAGTGTGCTGAATTATACTCGTATCATAAGCCTTAAGGTCACTATAGCTCCAAGAAAAGACATATGAGTATTCCGTCATCAGTAAGATGTACTTATGTTTGGCTTCAGGTGAGAGGGTTATCGATATTTTGATGACCTTTGGATGATCTTCTGTCCTAGTGTTAACATCTTCCACATATTCACAACTTGGGACCAACTGCGGCTCCTTAGAAACATCATTTGGGTCAAAGAAAGTTTCTAAAGGAACGAAACCTCTGGGGATAGAGTTACCTTTGAGCTGGAGGATTTATTTTCCACAGATATTTTTTAGATACGTTTGTTTTCCCTCAAACTCCTGCAACTCTGGCCCACAAGCTTCCTCAATTTCATCATCATCAGCACATTCAACAGGAACAACATCCTCATCTCATGGAATTTCTTTGGGAGAACTGATCTGGGTTGGCAAGGGTTCCTGAGTGGGAAAATCCTTCTCTAGAATCCCATTATCTTCATCAATAGTGAATCCATCGAAATCCCCAGTGAGAGTGAGGAAATTCTGGATTTGCTTGTCATCTTCAAAGACCTACCAAATTTTGACATTATCAGGGATAGAGGGACTATTCCTAACTTCAATCTCATATTTTCTATTGGGATGCAAAGTTTTCTTGAAAATAGTAGCAGAGGTGGCCAAAGAATTAGCCAGACAATTTTGTAATCTGGGGATCAGAGTAAACTTCCATTAGTCAAAACACTCCATTAGATCCTGGGCAACATTCTTGTAGCTTCTCATTCTAGGGTGTCTGGCCTGATATTAACCTATCATTTGTTTAATTACCAGCTCAAAATATCCATGTATCACTACCCTCCTAACTTGGAAGTCCTTTATTATTTGGATTTTTGACACCATAGCCTCATATTCCTCCTCATTGTCTATGCAATCGAAGGCGGCCTTGTAGGAATAATTGAGAGCTCTTCCTCTCGAGGGATTCACCCAAAATCCATATCATGCCCCTTCTCTACCTGCTTCCCCATCAAAATTTACATTCCACACTCCCTCCATCTCTTCCTAAGTAGGCACAAAGGTAACATTCTATGAACTGAAACTCTCTTTACCTCCTTCTGTGAAGAAAATAGTAGATCCCATCTTAGTGTCCAATGAATAGATGGGGTTGTTGTTTGGCCTGTCAACACTGGTCACCATGTATGATAACTTTTTCTCCCTAAAGAGCCTTCTTTGTACTCCAAATACAAGGACGGTGGCATATGACATATCCATTTGAAGAGCGCCTTTAAATTTGGCTACCCAAGATCTTGATAAAAAAATTCCAAACTTTGGAGGGATGTCAGCTACAACTACATCCATGACCAGGATTTTGGCAGGTATTTGGGCCAAAGGGATGACTAGATATTTGATCAGTCCTAGGAACTTGAATTTACTGGAATAAAAGGAAAAGAGGTATTTGTATGGTCTGGTCACTTATAATACCAGCTTATCCATGATCACCCTGGGAATCAAATTATGGGAGGCTCTTGAATCAAGCATGGCATTGTGTAGGATGGCATTATGAATGTTCATACTGACATAGAAGGTAGGAACATCGTCATCGGATGGTTCATCTACATGGGGATTGAAAAGGATGGTGGGACTATCGTCTCGAAGGTTCAGAGAATCCGACATTTTAGAAACTTCTCCTGGAGGCTTCAACGCTGTGGCAATTTCGGAATTCTATTCAGAATTTTTTAACAATTCAGAGAGAGGGACATATATTTTTAAGCTTTGTCCCTGATCTAAGCTTCTTGGATTATCTTCCTTTTTCTCTTTCCCTTTGGGTTCTATTACATTCTTGTAGGTGTCCTTAGGGGGTGTATCCCTTTTTGTCTTACTTGTAGAGGTTTTGTTTGCTTCCTCCTTATTCCTCATAACAGGAACATATTTGTTCCTCAGGCCAATCTACCTCTGCAGATCCATGACAACAAGTTGATACCCCTTCTGGAATTCCTCTGTTTCCTCAATAGGAAGATCCTCCATTTCATAACAGGAATTATCATGCTCCTCTTTGGTAAAAAAACCATAGGATGATTCAGTGTCCAGTTGGTGGATGCCACCTTCATCATGATTTCCATATTCATGCTCCACATATGTTTTGGAGGAACTAGGGCCTTCTTACATTCTAGTTTCTATTTTTTTTCTCTTAGCCTTATATGGGAGATGGTCTATTGTCCACAGTGAGCTTCTCCATCAACTTCTCCATGGTTTTCATCATCATGTCCATTCTAGCCTCTTGTGAGTTAGATGAAGAAGGCTGCTTGGAATCTTTATCCTTTCTTTTTTCTCCTTCCTCTCTTTTCCATTCTCCCTCATCCCTCTTCTTTCTTTTGGCAGAAGTCATATTTACCTCTACCTCTATGGCATCCTTCATCATATTGGCCAGGAAGGCTGATTTTATTTTGCTCGGCCACAAGGTAAACTCACTATCAAAGGCTTCAACATATTGAAGTTGGGAAGAACCAGGGGGAGGTTTAAACTGGGATGGAATGGCATTGTATACCTTCATAAACCTGTAAAAAAATTCTTGGATAGATTCACTCTCCTTCCTCCTCATGGAATGATATTGGGACAAATACATCTTGGGATTTTTCTTATCTTCCCATTTGTTATTGAAGGCGTCTTCAAAATCTTGATAGCTCAAAATGGAGTGGTTTGGAAGGTTTGTGAACCATTTTCATGCCTCTCTAGCAATACATTGGGAAAACATTCTGAATTTCAAATCATCATGGTATACCTCCTCCAAGTTTTTCCAATTTGAAAACCATCCCAAGTGTTCCACAACTGAATATCCCCTCTCCCCATTAAATTGTTTTATTCTTTGGCCATATCCCTGGGGAAGGTCGTGAAGAGAAGCAGGAAGAAGTAAAGGGGAAAACCTAGCCATCCTTGGAGGTAAGGCAGGTTTTCCAAGAGGGATAGAAGGTGGTGTGATAGACAAAATCATTGTGTTGTGAGGAACTACAGAGCTATGAGGGGTTGTGAAACTAGATGATGTAGGTTTTTTTAGATTGGAAGTGGATCTTAATGCAATTATTTCAGTGGAAAATAGTTGGCACTGTGGGTCAGGAAAGTGTTGGAGATCCCTTCCTAGAGGCTTCGAGGTCTGGGGTGACTAGAAAATGTGGGAGAATTCAAATGCAGAGGTGTTAGAAACCACTTCAGAGAGGCTAGACTCAGATTTAGTCCTCGAGAAAGCTATCCCAAAATCATCATCACAATGCTTAGATATATCATTAACAAAAACAACACCTTCAATAGGTAAGGAAAGAGTTATGATTGAACCTTTGTAGCTTATTGGCCCTTCGAATTAGACTCTTTGGATCAAAAATCTCTTGGAAATATTCATCATCAGGATTGGTCCTCGTGTTAGTTCTTCTAGCCATGAGTATTTCACATTGGAGTCACCTTCCAAATTTTTTGAGTGGAGTCACCAGAGTATGTACAACCAGTATGTGTCTATGACTGACTTCTCAACTAGGTCGTAGAACTAGAACAATGTCGTTTCCCCGAGGAGATAATAGAAATTAGTCCTTGGAAATGGTGCCAAGATGTTATCACCCAATAGTTTTCCTATGGTTGTGGTAGGAGAATCACTAGGGTAACCATTTCAAATCAATATTTAGAATATATTCTATCCTATACAATGAGATAGGGCTCTCTCTTTGTCACAGGGTCATTCACATGTACTTCTGGATTTAAACAAGCATTCATAAGGATAGATTTCTAAGGGGAAGGGTTGTTTGGGTTTTAAAGAGTGTAATACAAACAAATAGGAAGCACCATTGGGCAATGGAGTCAAATCCTAAAACATTCAAGTACTTACAACATAATGACTAGTGATAACCTTCATAATCTGAGGAAAAATAAGTGTTAATGTTCAGCAAAATATATTTGAGAGAGGGGGAATTGATAAGAAACCCAATGAGACAGGAGGCACCTATATGTGGATGAATCTCCTAAAACACCTTTAGAAGAAGCAACAGTGAAGGATGATAACTAAAATGGAGCATCTAACAAAGGATGAAATCCAAGAAATTTACCATAAACACATAACAAACATGTTATTTGATGCAGGGATCGCTAAACAGAGGACAAATTCCTTGCATACAACTAGAAATGCATTAACAGAAACTACACAAACATGTAAATGAAGCACACAGGGGAACACCGACTAAACATTGAAAACCGTGATGAATCTTAGACACTCATGAAATGCTTTGCATTAATAATTCCAATAAAGTTGCAGAGATACAAAACCAAGAACAAAGGCTTCAAAGTATGAATTTTGAACCCTTTACTCCTCTGTAGGGGTTACATTTATAGTGTAATAAGCTATCGAGACCAACCTCGAAACAAAACCAAAAATCAGTTATGATATGGGAATCAAACCCGCACACAAAAAATTCTAACAAATTCTGATCTGGCAGATTCGCCATGATCACAAAACAAATTCGGAAAGCACATGGGGATGTGCGTGGTGGATCAAAAAGAAAAATTAGACACCTAGGACTCAAGATTGCTTAATGAAAACAACTATTCAGGACCTTTGAGTGGCCTACAATAGTTTCATTCATCCCTGCATATTCAACCAACGAATTTGTTTTGGACCATTGATCTATTTGGCAGACACTCAGATGCACCTACATGTGTATTGACTTGCACACTCTGTAAAATTCCGCTGAGTTCTGGAAACTTAAACCAATGACACTTTGAACTAGAGGAATTTTTCCCATCCATTGATCTTGATCGGTTGTTTATCTGGGCCATTGAAAGCTACAGGGTCTACCAAACTATGTAGATCTGAAAAGTTAATATCTTTGTGCTAGTTTTGACAACAAAATCCACCTCCATTGTGGATCTTTATCGGTCATTGATCTGGGCCATTGAAAGCCGGGGGATCTACCAAATTTCGCGTATTAGGAGATCTACTTATCACATGTGTATGTTTCCCCTTTTTGCACCATCGATTTTAGACAGAAACTTTCCCAACCATTGATATGAGATCAAGTTGTGGGCTGTCGAAAAGCGGAAAGCAGGATTTCAACTTTCCATGATGCTCAATTTGATTTTTCTCATTCCACCTTTTAGCTCCCTTCCGGGCCATTTATCAGTGTGGAAGCTCTCTGAATCGTCGATATGGAGAAAAGTGGAAAGCGAGATTCTAACTTTTCATAACCATATTTATGTATTTATTCTTTCCAATTCTACCTTTCTGCTACTTTCTGAGTCGTTTTCTTCGGCGAAAACTTTCTGGACCGTCGATTCTGCAGGCTGGCGGAAAGAAGAAAGCGGGATTCCAACTTTCTGTGACCGAATTTTAACCTTTTCAGCTTCTGCCTTTTTTTCTTCCCTCTTTTTCTTGGACCATTGATTTATCCTAGTGCCATCCTTGACCGTCGAATATCGGACTGCGGAAAGTGGAAGTCAAGTTTACCAATTTTCACAACCCAATTTTTTCCTTTTCCGCTTTTCCACTTCCAATTTTCCCTTGGCAGAAATGATTTACGACCTTTGATCTTCTCCGCTGTGCATCTAGGCCATCCATTCCGGTCAACTTTTAACCTTGATCAAATTTTTCTTACTCTATCTTTTACTGGTCTAAACCTTTGTAGGGGAATTAGTGGAGATGCATATGTAAAAATCTTCAAATTTTAGCACAGGTGCTAACATGTACCAATGTAGTTCACAATTTCTTTACTATCAAGGGTGGTGGTAGTTCTACGATAATCATAATCTTTTCAACATCCATTAGTATTCTGTTGTGACAAACCACATGATCCAAGATAATTCCAAATGGAGCACAAAAAATGCATTTCTTCAAGTTAAGGGAAATTTGGAACTGTGGACATTGTTCCAACATCATTTTAAGACTCTCAATATGATCTTTTATGTGCCCAAATATCATCCAATCATCAAAATAGACTTCAAGTAATTTATGAATAAAATATTTAAACGCGGCGACAACTATCCTAGAAAAGATAGCAGGAGCATTCTTAAGTCCAAAAGGCATTACCGTCTATCGGAAACATCCCCACTATGTCGCAAATGTTGTCTTGTTTCAATCTTCCTTTGCAATTATGATCTGATGGTAACCAAAGAACATGTCAGTAAAGGAACATATTTTTTGTCCCTTGACACTCTCCAATACTTCATCTATAAATGGTGTCGGAAATGGGTCATTTAGGAAGGAATCATTTAACTTTCTTAGGTCGACGCAGATATGCACTTAACCATCATTTTTCTTATCTTTTACTACCATAGGGATAATCCCTTTGGAATATCCAACAGGTTCTATAATTCCTGCATCTAACATTTTGTCTAATTCTATTTTCACTTTTTATTTGTACCTCTGATTTATCTTATATGGTCGTTGTTTAACAGGATTTGCGTCATACTTCAACAGAATCTTCTTTTATCCAAGATCTTCAAAAATTCCCTTCATTTTGGAAAACTTAGTGGGGAACATATCTTTAAATTCATGTAGTAGGTCTATAATATTTTCAACGGCTTCATCATTCCAGTTATCTATAATATTAGAAAACTTTGGGTTCTCTAAAGAGCCAATATTCATCTTCTGTATCTTAAAAGGATTCAGAAACATGTTGCTTGACACACTCGATCCTTCCATCGCACGAGTACCTTCAAACTCAAAAATATTTGTGTCATGTGGATCATCATCATCAGGTTATCCTATTATATTATAGCATTCCATCCAATGTTGGACTGTCGCAATGTTCTGATAAAAAATTGTCGTCGACACAGGAATATCTTCAAATATCTTAGCCTTGATTACTTGTAGAGAAACATAAATTGAGGGACGGTCATCAACAAATTCAAACATATGTGTGAAACTGGAAGCTAGCTCTTCCCATTCAATTGTTCCTTGTCATAGCTTGAGAAATGTATACCAGTTCCTTGGTATCATGTCCAAAGTATGTATAAAGAGATGGACCCATTCCTATCGCAGCGAAATCTCCCATGTCGTGCGACAATGTTCAATATGATCTATAGTATTAGTCAGGATTTTATATTTTGGACCATTATAGAGCATATTTTTTCCAAATCAAACTTCCAACATTCTTCGACATTGCGACCATTCTGAAAACGTCTTCTTGTGCGCAACCCACCATCTTGCAGGTGTAGCCTTCAATGCAAAGTACAGAGCTAACAAACGTTGAGGTTTTGTTACTTTCTCTTCAAACTCTAGAAGAAAAGATTCTAGTTTAGGTAAACCTTCATACATAAGAAGATCACATACCTCAGTACCTACCTGTTGCATTTGATTTTGTGATTCTATCACATCTTCACATTGATACTCCGTAGAGTGGGTTCTGCCAATTCTCCAAATATTCTACTCAATCTGATTTACCAAAACTAACAATTCACTAGCTAAGTTTTCCATTGACTGTCTGATTCACATAATTGTCAATCACAGAGGTAATATTGTATATATGTTAAGAACCCATGTCAACCCTTTTCTTTACTTTGTTAAGTATATTGTTGTTGGACGCATATGCTTTGTAAGTCGTCTCATGAGTATATTGTATTATCCCACATTCATTGGGAGTAATAGTTGTTTAGATTAGACTTAGTATATAATTAAGTGTTTGCACCAATGAAGATATACAAGAGTTATTTGTATTATGCTTGCTCAAAGGAGGTTTCCCCCTCGAAGTGGCCCACGATCAATAAAACTCCTTTGGTATTCTGTTATTTTTATTATATCATTCATTTTCATTATTTATTGCAGCAGGTTTCTCACATCTTCTATCAAAGCTCTTTCCTTGGCACGAGTGGGAATTTTTTTTTCTTTTATTTTTGGCAAAAAAGGGCAAAATTGCATGGCGACTTTTAGATCAATTTATGAAACATTTTGCACAGATTCATAAGAAATAAGTTGCATATATGAATTCCTCTTGCAAAAATACGCATTTTCAAAAACAAATCATCTCATTTGGAATTTTGAAAGTGGAAATATTGCTGATTTAAAATCAACTATTTTTCAGAATTTCAGTGATGGCCGCGAAAATTGCAGAGCGAACATCATTTGACTAGGTGCCCATATTTTTGTTCTGATTGCGTGGGTAGATGCAACGTGGTTGTTCTAGTTCCATAAACAAGCTATAATAGCGATTATGAGCAATATAGATCAGGTTATGCTCATTTTAAAATTTTCATCTTAAACCCCTAGCTCTATTTACGGGATTTTTTGGTTCCCTGAGTATAATTTCATCATTTTGCAGTGTTTCCTGACGTTGTAATTATTGCAGTAGTGCTTCTTCTTTTCATTTGTGTTTTTCATTTCAATTGCAATTTTGGATCAGGGAATAACCCCTCTCCGCTTAACTGTGAGAAGTACTTGGACATAACCCTAAAACTCATTGTGAGGAGTACCATAGAAACCTCGAAGTAGTTGGACATTGAGAGGACCTTCCAAGAGAAAATGGAAACGACCCCTACCTAATTGAATAGTTCCCACCCATGAGTTAAATCAAAATCTATCGTTTGTGACAAAGCGGTTATCAGTTTTACTTAAGCTGTAGAGTGAGGGGTACTTCCCCAATACGCAAGCTGTTAGACAACATTGGTGGCTGAGCGAATCCTCTGAACCGTTAGGAATCCAAACATACTTGGGGTCCATATCTATTGTCGGTTGAAAAATAACATATTGCATCTATCTAAAGCCATCACAAATCAATTCCAGCTTAAAAAAAAATCCCTGTGCAGGCGCAATCAAACAAATGGAAGACGAACTTGCTGCCCTCAAGAGAAAACTCGAAGATCTGGATAAAAAATTTATCGGCCTCCATCTTCAGCATTCAACCATGAGCAACCAACGATAGCCTGAGTCTTCTGTAGACACTGAGTTCTCTTCTTCCAACAACTTTTGTGGGCCGAAGCTTGATTTCCCTTGCTTCAATGGTGATGATCCAACTGGATGGATATATAGGGTAGAACAATACTTCAATCTGCATAACACTTTTGATGTCATTAAAGTCCCACTTGCATCCTTTCATTTGGAACATGAATCCCTTCAATGGTTCCATTGGTATATCAAGGATCATGAAGAACCACAATGGAAAAAAAAATT
This sequence comes from Pseudotsuga menziesii, assembly GCA_001517045.1. Lineage (NCBI taxonomy): Eukaryota > Viridiplantae > Streptophyta > Pinopsida > Pinales > Pinaceae > Pseudotsuga > Pseudotsuga menziesii. The sequence goes on along the minus strand of LPNX010101020.1, from coordinate 371,283 downwards.
CCAACTCCTTTTGCAACGGTTTGGCCCTAGCGCTTTTGATGACTTCACAGGAGAACTCACTAAACTTTGTCAGAATGGAAATGTGAGAGAGTATCAGACAAAATTTGAGAAATTGGCCAATCACACAGAAGGATTGTATGATGCATTATATAGGAGTTGTTTTATCAGTGGTCTAAAGGATACAATCCGATCTGAGGTTAAAATGTTTTTCCCCAACAAAATGATGGAATCCCTAGGGTTGTCTAAGTTGGCAGAGGACAATATCATAAGTCAACAACACTCCCAATCCACTTTTGTTCCATTCAGAAATATGATTTCCCTAAGACCCCCAATCATGCCAGCTCCTAGCACTGCTCCTATCAAGTATTTGTCTGAAGTCGAGATGCAGGAACATAGAGAAAAGGGGCTTTATTATACTGTGATGAGAAATCCACCTTGGGACATCGATGTGTTGAGCAAAATATTTATCTCTTGGATGTGACTTCTCCACCCGCACCTAAAATTTTTGAAGTTGTTGAGGATCCAGTAGATGATCAGGTCAACATTCAATAGCCACATGTTGACCCTCCTTCTCATGACGACCACCCATAGATATATCTCCATGCATTATCTGGAGTCACCACCCCACAAACCATGCGGGTCAAGGGTTTCTTCAAGAAGATCCCTCTTACACTACTCATTGATTCTAGTAGCAGCGATAACTTCATTAACCCTTAAGATCTCCAAACAATTTGATTATTTTTTCCATCCTTGCTCTAGCTTTAAAGTCATGATTTCCAATGGGGAAACTTACCTTGCAAAGGAAAGTGTCACAATGTGCATATCTCTATTAGAGATTATAACTTGCGCTCTAACATGTTTTCCATACACTTAGGCAGATGTGATGTCATTTTGGGCACTCAATCGTTACACACACTTGGACTCATCGTATGGGTTTTTGATGAACTTTGGATGCAATTTTCAGTCAATGGGAAAAAACACACATTGAAAGGATTACAACCAGGGTCTCTCAGCATCATCATTTCACATCTCATGGAAAATCTCCATAAGAAGAATTCGTATGGTGTCATCACTCGGCTCCATTTCATTCAGATACAACCATCAGTGGTCTCCACTACTCCATTGGATCTACAACAAATTTTGGATCGATATGCATGTGTATTTGTTAACCAATGGGATTTACACCTTCAATACTAGATGACCATCATATTCCGCTCCTTCCTGGAAGCATCCCTCCCAACATCAAGCCCATCCCTACATGGGTTTGGACAAATATCTTGATGGATTTCATTGAAAGGATCCCTAAATATGGAGGGAATATAATGATCTTGGTTGTGGTTGATCGCCTCTCCACATATAGTAATTTGTGTTCCCTCGGCCATCCATATGTCACTTCCTCAGTCACACAAATTTTCATGGCCCATATATTCCACAATGCAACTTTCACAAGTCATTTTTGGACAGAACTATTTCTCCACACTAACACGAAACTACAGATGAGTTCAGGGTATCACCCACCAAAAAATGGTCATACTGAATTTATCAAAAAATGTTTTGAAACTTATCTTCATTGCTTCACCTCTGAACAACAACATCATTGGGAAAAGTGGCTCCCTTTCGTTGAATGGTGGTACAATACCTCCTACCATACCACATCTAAAAGGAATCCATATGAAGCATTTTATGGTCAGGCACTTCCAGTGATCCTTCCATGCCATCGCAAGAGTTCACTAGTTCAGAAAGTTGATATGGTTCTTCAAAACCGAGATCAGATTCTTCACATTTTACAGGAAATCTTCACATGGAAAGAAACTGAATGAAACACCAAGCCAATCGCCACCGTTCCGAGTGCACTTTTCAAGTTGGTGATATGGATTTTCTTATTCTGTAGCCTTACAAGCAATCCTTCCTAAAACTCAAAGGGTGTCATAAGCTAGCTCCAAAGTTCTACGGGCCATATAAGGTTCGTCAGAAGCTTGAGTTCATTTCTTATAAATTGGAATTTACTCCTCCTTCTCACGTTCACCCAATATTTGATGTCTCTTGTCTCAAGAAAGTTATTGGCATCAACATCAGAGCACAAACTGTCTTACTGGAACTAGATAATGAAGGATCCATCATTTTCAATTCGGAGACCATCCTCAATAGGAGCACTCTTCAGCTTCGCTCTCGATCCATCACAAAGGTATTAATTATGTGGCATGACATGCAACCAAAGGATGCTACATGGGAACCAATTCTTCAGATTCAACAACAATTTACACATCTAAGCATTGAGGACAAATCTTTTATAAGAGGGAGGGGATGTTAAGAACCTATATCAACCCTTCTCTTTACTTTGGTAAGTATATCATTGTTGGATGCATATGCTTTGTAAGTCGTCCCGTGAGTATATTGTATTATCCCACATTCATGGGGAGTAATAGTTGTTTAGATTAGAATTAGTATATAAGTAAGTGTTGAGGCCAATGAATATATCCAAGAGTTATTTGTATTGAGCTTGCTCAAAGGGGGTTTCCCCCTCGAAGTGGCTCGCGATCAATAAAATTCCTTTTGTGTTCTGTTATTTCTGTTATATCATGAATTTTCATTATTTATTGTAGCAGGTTTATCACAATATATGGTCCATATATCCATCTTATCCTTCATTATTTACCTGCTCGACATACCTTTGGCCTTCTAGAGGATCAATCAATTCAACCACACGTAGCTCATCATCTTCAAATATTAATATCCTCTTCTTAAAATTGACAATAGTTTGATTATCCATGGCACAATCGATTCCCAACAACATGGGATATGGATTCGTATCATCAAAAATATCTATCACTTAAAAATCTACATATGTCTTGAGTCCTTCTATATCGACCAGAACCCGTGTCAGCCAACCAATAGGAAACACCTTCGACTAATTGGATAATCTTAGTTGAACAGACCACACTAGTCTCGACTTTCCCATACTTTCCCATGTTTGTCTAGTAAGGATGTTAACATCATAACCCAAGTCCAAAATATTATAATCCATATCATAATCGCCTATTTGTGCAGTCATTCTAAGTTCACGTCCAGTTTTCACTCTTTTCCCAATGTGGTTAACCCTCCTTTTAGGTTGCATGTCTTCTTGAGCTTCTTCTATTAAGGTTGATAATTCTTCTACAGCATCTTTATCTATTATTAATGCTAGACAACTTTTAAATAATTCTTTCAGTTTACTAACCTTTTTCTGGATGTTTCTTTTGAAATAGTTATTTGAATCTTTGATGCATGTCCAATATTGGTCCTTCACTTGGTACAAAAACAAAATTCGATGCTCTATTTCCGTCAACGAACTCATGTCGAGCATCCAAGAATACGTTTTTTTTTCCTTCTGGACATCAAAGGATACCTTATTTTGTTATGTCGGTTGCACTCTCGGTTGACCATATGGGGCTTCTTGATATTCTCCAATCACAACACCTCCTCTTTTCACGATGACAATATAAGGTTCTCTTGGTTCAGTGTAAATATTTTGTATATTTGGATTATCATTTTGAGACGGGTTATGGTTTCCCATATTTCTAGCCTACTACTTCACAATCAACTATGGACATTCTTCAACATTGTGATCCAGTGAATTAAAATACAAGCATGTTGACGTAGGGTTAGTACAATCTCTAGAGATATGTCCAGGCTATTTATAATTATAAAAAATGACTTGGCCTCTTCCTTGAAAAAATCTTCCTCCTCATCATCGGCCTCTAAAAATTCCACCTCCTATGGGTTTAGGGTATTGTGCTTGTGGGTACTGTGCTTGAGGATATTGATCCTGCAGGTATTGAGCCTGAGGGAACTGTGCCTAAGCTCACTTAGCTTGTATCTGTTCGTCATTCTTCATCAAGTAGGTGTCGATGGTTGTCTCTTATAGTAACCGATATGCTTTGCAATATTTCTCATCATGCCCTACCGATTGAAAAAATTTGCAATATAAACTAGCTGGTGAAATGACTATTTTTTGTAAATATAGACATTATTCTGACCGATGCCCTCTGGTTTGACAAATTCTACACCAAGGCATCTCTTGTGTATTTATTGGATTCGGTGCACCCAATGCAACTTTAGTTCCTGAATCCTGGACATGAATCTTTAGGGTGGCCTTCTGTTCTACATCAGGTACACCAGAGTTCTTCTTGTATTTATTTAACTTTCTTAATAAACCACAGTTGCAATGTGATATTAGAAAGCTACAACTGTATTTTCATCATTCTTGTACCATTTTCTCTGACCAGTGAGGCCTCCAACTTCATGGTGAGCTCAAGGGCCTTGCTCTGTGATACAATCTTCTGTTGCATTAAAGGAATATGGATATGTGGTAACATCACCATAATAAAAAATTATTTGTGTTGGACATACGACATTTGAAAACTTACTTCAGCCATCAAACTTTTGAATCTTTGGTCGAAGTCCCAAACAAAATCCGTAGGAAACTGTTAATCTATTTTATTTTTGTAATGCACTACGACTCAAATTTGGGATTCTTAAAATCATCTATCAATCCCATCTGGATTTTGTCTAATGTCCTCTGAGGGATTCCTGCTACAACCACAGAGAATTTCATGTACCTGTCAAGCACATGACTTCTAAAGGTTGTGATCATTTGGAATTTCTTTATGGCCTCATATTGGACCTATTGCACGATCCATACAGTTACGCATAGAAACCAATGTTGATAAGGGTCCTCTAACCCATTTCCATTAAACATCGATGACTTTATATCTTTTCCATCCATTTTATTCACTCTTGGCATCGTTGTTTTTCTAGTGGGAGTTCCTTGACTGCTAGTTCCACTATTACTATTATTAAGATTGATAAAGCCACTGGACAATGTGTTTCTAGATCTTACCCCTGGTCCTGGATATGTATGTGGGGTCGCGGGTATGCTTTAATCTTAAAATGGATTTGGTAACTCTTCTTCTCCTTCTTCAACTATAAGATAATATTCTTCTTCTTCATCGCAAAAAATATCCATCGAGATGTGGATCCAAATCGTAGTCCTTTATTTCGATCGCACTACAACTTCCTCTCTTGGTTGCAGTCCTTCTTCTCTTTCCTGGACGAAATATTCTTCCACTTCTCAGGAGACCACCTTCTTACTTGGTCTTGCTATCAACAGAAAACATCTCAGTTTATTCTCATCTGTTTTGTTCATAATATTTCTTGCGACATTGCCTCGGTTCTCCATGCACAAACACTTACTCACTGGACTCCATTCTCAGGATCCCTTTTTCACATACCAACATCTTAATCCATAACTTCAAAGATTTCAGATAACAACCTCTAGTGATCTGTATTTATGCAGGAACGCAACATAATACACAAATAACCATAGAAACAAATATGCAACGGAAATAACACTTCATTTCATTAATCAAGGAATTGAAACTTGTTTACATACAGAATGGAAATAAACTAGCTAGAGTGTTGGTAGCTTATCTCTAAGAAGAGATGTGGCGGCTACATGCCTCTGAAATCTGTGTTACAATGAGGCTCGAAGGCCTATATATTATTGAGAAACAATGGAAACCCTACACATCCAAAAACCTAACCCTATGAGGTGAAACGCCAAAATGTGGGCCCCGTTGGGTAATTTGGTACATCAATTTCCCGAGGTCGTAACTTTGGCATACTACCTCCGTTTGACGCGCACGATACATCGTTAGAAATATCTATTCAAGGAATACATCCATAAATAGAAAATATCAAATCTATCATGGACTCATGTTTTCCTGACCATTCGATGCCGAAAAAACGTTGTTGAGGGCCTCAAAACGGCTCTGGAAGTTTAGGACCTAGAAACTGCCAAAAATAGTAAATTGTACTACAATTAAGGAAACTGGAAAATAGAAAGAAACAATGGTGGGGGTCCAAGTGGAATAGGTGGGTCGCCACCAATATCCTCCTGGGTCATTCCTCCCCCCTTAGGAAGCAATGGTCCCCATTGCGTGGAGTTCCTCTATGAGATGAGGAAACTTCTGCTAAACTTGGTCCCTGGTGAGCCACTTTCCCTGGTGAAGGAGTGGGCTTGCTTTGACAACTCGATATAGTTGGATCTTCTACTGGTGGGTGTTCTTGATCTGTGTGTCCATAACCCAATCAGTTGTGGCTTGTTCCATGCAGTCAGGGTTTAACTCTGTTGGTGTGAGTTGTTATGCCATTCTTGATGTGTCTAGTAGAGGTGGAAAGTAGGGCCAAAGGCGGTCCACATTGAACACTGGGTGCAAACCAAGGAATGGAGGAATACTGAGCTCGAAGGCATTGTCCCCGATAGCCTTGGTGATGGTGTATGGCCCATATCGGAGCGAGCGAATATTGCGGTGGGGTCCAGCGAGGCGCTCCTTCTGCAAATGTAGCCACACTTTGCCGCCCACCTGGAAGTTGTGTTGCACCCGATGTTGATCATGATGTTGCTTGTACTTAGCATTGGATCTGTCCAATATGTCATGAACCTATTGGAGAATGTGCTGAATGTGCTCAATGAAGTTGTTCGCCACGGAAAATTTAGACTAAACATGAGCCGAATCAGCCTGAGTAGCTGTAAATGGCATGGCTACGTCAATGGGACATAGTGGTTGGAATCCCAAGCCCACCTAAAAGGGGCTTTGGTTGGTTGAGCTGTGGAGGGCCCGATTATAGCTATGTTGTACATAGGGAAGCCTCTCATCCCATGTGCATGGATGCTTTGATTTGTACATGCATAAAATGTGTACGATCATCCTATTGACGACCTCTGTCTGGCCATCAATCTGGGGATGGAAAGATGTGGAATTTGTGAGCTTGGTGTCGAGCATTGACCATAGGCTAGAACAAAATGTGCTAAGGAACATGCTATCCCGATATGAATTATAGACTGTGGGATCCCAAAGTGTACCCACACTAGTTCAAAGAATAGTTTAGCAGTGGATTCTGCTGTGATATTCTTCTTGCAGGCCGCCATTATGGCCATCTTTGAGAATTTGTCAATGACCATGAACACATAGTCGTTGCCATGATTAGTAGAAGGAAGGCCCGACATGTAATCCATGGATATGGATTCCCAAGGTCGACTAGGGGTAGGAAACAAAGTATAGAGGCCTTGCTTCTTGATGGATGGTTTGGAAATGGTGCAGGCAGTGCAGGATCAAATGTACTTCCTGACGTCCTATCGAAGGTTTGGCTAATAGAAATACTTCTACAGTACTGCCACTCTTTTCTCGACCCCAAAATTTCCAGCAACCCGACTGTAGTGCACTTCCCAAATCATCTTGGCATGCTCACTTGAAGGAACACAAAGGTGTCCCATCTGACATAGTAGTGCATCCTGGAGGTGAAAATTTGGAACTTGGTTTCCCTCCAAGAGCGTCCTATATGTGTGGCTGAATTCTAGATCGCTCTAGTATCGAAGTGGCCAATAAGAAGTCTCGTGCCCACAATATTTGAGCACGGTGGTTATCGCCACAATCGGTGGTCAGCTGAGGCAGTATGCAACATTGTTGGTGCTTCCCTTATTGTACTTGATGTTCAAATGAAACTGTTGCAGATATGTGGACCAATTCTGATGGCGATCATTCTATAACTTCCCTTGTGTCTATATGAATTGCAGGGGTCGATGGTCTGTGTGGGTGATCATTTCCTTCCCCAAAATGTAATGCTTCCATTATTGGCAAGCCTGTACAATGGAATACATCTCTTTGTCATAAGTGGGATATTTGCGGATTGTGTCGGACAGTGTCTCACTGTAATATTCCACTGGATTCCATTTTTGAGTAAGGACTACCCCAATAGCATAGTCAGAGGCATCTGTCTCAATCTCAAATGGTTGTTGCAAGTCTAGTAATGTGAGAACTAGGGAACAACAAAAGCAATGTTTCAATTCTACAAACGCCTTCTGTTGATTTTTTGACCAGAATAATTTTTCTTTCACTCCTCCCTTGGTGGATTGACTCAAGGGCCAAGTGATATGAGAGAATCCCAACAGGAACCTGTGGTAGAAATTAGCAAGACCCAGAAAGTTGCGAAGCTCTATTAGAGTAGTTGGGGTTGGCCAATCCCGAATGAATTGGATCTTGGTTGGATCCACATGTACCCCACACTCATCAATAATGTATCCTAGATACTAAACCTGGGTCATGCCAAAAGAGCACTTGTCCAAATTCGCACACAACTTGTGCTTCCGCAGTGTTTGGAGGACCTGTCGGATGTGGTGGAGGTGCTCTTCCCAAGTCTGGCTGAATATCAGGATGTCATGCAAGTACACTACTACAAATGAGTTTGTGAATGGCCGCAAGATGTCATCCATCAGTCTCATGAAGGTTGCGGGAGAATTCATCAGCTCGAAAGGCATGACCAACCATTCAAAAAGGCCCTCCTTGGCTTTGAAGGTATTCTTCCACACATCGGTCAGTTCGATCAGTACCTTGTGATACCCAAACTTTAAGTTGATCTTGCTAAAATATTTTTCCCCTTTAAGCTGGTCCAGGAGGTCATCAATTCATGGGATCGGGTACCTATTCCAGACAGTGATCTTGTTCAGCGCCCGATAGTCAATACAGAGTCTCCAAGTCCCATCCTTCTTCTGTACCAACACGATCGGGCTCCCATAGGGCGATGAACTTGGCCGGATGTGACCCTTCTATGGAAGTTCCTGAATTTGCCTCTTGATTTCATCATTCTCCAGGACAGAGCATCTATAGATCAGTCCATTGGGCAGTGACACACCTAGGGTCAGATCGATGGGGTGCTTGACCTTACAGTGCAGAGCCACCCCTGTGGGTGAGGTGAATATGTCCTGGTACTCCTCCATGACCTTTTCCATTTGTTGTTGTTGTGCGGAGGGGCCGTGTCTGGAGGTCATGCCCATGATCTTTTTCTTTCCCTGAGGGTGGATTGTCAAGAAAACAAATTTCCCGATTTTGGAAATGAGCTTACTGCATTGTTTTGCAGTAACCAAAGAGATAGTGGCAGGTGGTGGTACCTCTGGTATCCTGTACAAATTATTTCCCAAATTAACAATAACAATGCGAGGATGGGACTCATACACAGCATGCCACTTCCATAAGTATGGTTGACCTAATAATACATCACAAACATCAAGAGGAGAAATATCACATAATACCTCATTGGAGAAGGGCTTGATGTTGTAGGGAAGGAGACAATGTTGGATGACGTGGAGATCCCGTACTTGGTGAAGCCACCTGATGGTGTACAGATGCGGGTGTGCTATGGTCGGCAAGACCAACCGCTTCATGACCTCTGCTAAAATGAGGTTCTTTTGGCTCCCACTGTTAACTATGAACTGTAGCGGGGAACCCTTTACCCACATTTGGGAGTGGAAAAGACACTCCTCCTCCTCTGAATCTTCTGGTTCTTCCTTTTGCATCTTCGTAGTGGAAATGGTGGCGCTGGGCTCTGCATCGATAATATTCTTTCCTCTATCATTCCCCTTCTTGGGTTCTGATTCACTGTCAGAGTATGCATCTGATTCGAAATCCTTTATCTCGGCCACCAGTGACTGCTTGGCCCGACACTCACTTGTGTTGTGAGTGGGACTCTTATGGAACTCGCACCACTTTCCCGCTTCCTTCTTCGGCTTTGTAGTGTTTATCTTTGCTTGTGGATTTGGAAAGTTGTCTTGAGTCACCATGCCTTGGATGTGTCCTTCTGCTGTTTAGGGGCACCTTTTGCTTGCTTCTGATTCACAGATCCAAAGTCTCGCTTTTTTTGTTTGATTTTTTGCTTAATTTTGGCAACATACCAGTATGTCGTACCAAGCGAGGAGATGTTGAGGAACTCCATTTCCTCCTGAATGTATCTATGTAGACAACTGTGGCACTTCAGCACCAAATTTTTCTCTGAATCTTTGATACCCAACTTGGTGTGCAAGGTATGGAACAGATTCGTAAGTTCATGCACATCTTGACCTCTTTGTTGCCGCAGCGTAGTCCATTGTATGTACTTGTCCTCATAGCTCTCCACGGGATAATATTGTCCCTTTATGGAATCTTGGAAAGAATTCCAAGTGGTTACAGCCGAGAACAAAGAGGGTTCCTCCTCGTCCTTTCTCTCACAGTAGGTTTCCCACCAATCCTTGACATGGGGGGTGGCTTTGTGTAGTGAAAAAGTAATCTTTTCCCGGTCGAAAAAGTCATGAACCAAGAAATGTCCTTCTAATAGATTCAACCATCTATATACGATGTTTGCATCTATTTTGCCATCAAATATGGGAATGTCGAAGTTTACTTGTATCTTAAAAGGGGTTGCACCTTCAGAGTGGCTGCTAGATGCAAATGTGCCGCCAGTGGGAAGTCATTGAAGGATCTAGGCGAAGTTATCCATCATCGCGTTCCTTTGTTTTTCAAGGGCCTCCTCGAGCAACATTTTGATAGGATATTCTGCGCCCTCGTCTTTCTTTTCATCCGCCATGGGAGGCCGTTGATATTTGTGAGGCTAATCTTGCAAAGTTTCAACCAGATCGAGCCCTAACTCTTTATACCCCGCCCTCGTTGGGGACATGCGAAGAATGATCGAGAAAGAGAATATTGCTCCGATACCACTGATCTAGATTTATGCAGGAACGCAATAGAATACACAAATAACCATAGAAACAAATATGCTACAGAAATAACACTTCATTTCATTAATCAAATAACTAAAACTTGTTTACGTACATAATGGAAATAAACTAGCTAGAGTGCTGGTAGCTTATCTCTGAGAAGAGATGTGTTGGCTACATGCCTCTGAAATATGTGTTATAATGAGGCTCGAAGGCCTATATATTATTGAGAAACAATGGAAACCCTACACATCCAAAAACCTAACCCTAGGAGGGTAAACACCAAAATGTGGGCCCCGTTGGGTAATTTGGCACATCAATTTCCCAGGGTCGTAACTTTGGCATACTACCTCCGTTTGACACGCATGATACATCGTTAGAAATATGTATTCAAGGAATACATCCACAAACATCAAATATCAAGTCCAAAATGGACTCATATTTTCCCGACCATTCGATGCCTAAAAAATGTCGTTTAGGGCCTCAAAACAGCTCTAGAAGTTTAGGAGCCAAAAATTGCCAAAAATAGTTAATTGTACTACAATTAAGGAAACTGGAAAACGAAAAGAAACAATGGTGGGGGTCCAAGTGAAATAGGTGGGTGGCCACCAATATCCTCCTGGATCATCTAGGTTCTTGGAAGAATTCTCTTTTTGTTTCACTGTATGATTCTATTATTTCAACTATAATTTCCATGATATATCCCTCTAAAATATTATCAACCCAGAAGTCAACAAACATCGATATAGGATTGCTAGTTCTCTTCAAGCGTTGGATCCGTTGAGGACTCCACTCTATAGGTTCTCCGCCCTGAAAATTTTTCTTCTGGGTTGCTAGCTTCAACAACCACTCATGCAATACAATGGGAAACTCACTAAATAAAATATCATGAATGTATGTATAAAGGTATCATTCCAACCATTCTATTGGGCTCATTCATGATCCTTTACATTCTTCTTGTGCAAACTCTAGTGCTTTATAATCAACCCAATATTGAATTTTGGGTTTCGTGGGTTTCGTCGGGTGCCAAAACATATCCCCGTAAATATTATCCAGGTCTTGTCAATGGAACCCTTTGTTGGCATGATCTCTATCAACCCATGTTTAGATCCTCATTCGTCAACAAAACCCAATATATCGGCCCGACAGAGGATATCTTTGTCAGAAACTCCTACAACATAGATGGATTCTCACCCAAGATATATAATTGAGAACTACCATAACTAGGTTTATGCAGTTATGAGGGGGATTTCCCTATTACAGCACTATCAAGAAAATCGACCAAAACCCAGAATAGACCTCTGTTCGATACATTTATTCACAAAGATATCCTATTGATCTGTCTACATATATAACATAATATAACATAAAGCATTAACACATAATTAACTCATTTAGATGTGAGACATCTCTCTCTCTCTCTCTCTCTCTCTCTCTCTCTCTCTCTCTGTATATATAGATATAGATATAGATATAATTTCATTCGCAACAGGGTATGCTCAACACATTCAAATCGGATCATTCACCATAGATATGCATTCAACACAATCACAAACATTAAATACACATAGAGACAAGATATAACGTGGAAACCCATCCGAGAAAAACCACAAAGGTGTTCTTCATCTGGAATGAGAAATGATTTATCACCTTGGGTTTGTGCACTAAATTTGCAGACTCTTCTTTTGATATTCTTTACAATTCATGTATTCATCTCTCATCTCATGCTCTCTAGTTTAGTCATGTCTTTCTTTATTTCTCTTTGAACAGTCCACGATCCACACACAACTTTGATCAATGCTTTTATGCTTTACAACTCTTGGTTTCTTTCTTTGGTAGTCGTCATCTGCACACAGCTTGGATCGACCCTTTAATAAGACTTTACACTTCTTGATTTAACCTTTGACTAAATATCAACTGTCAGTTGACATATTGTCTTTCTAATTTAACCCATCCCATTACATCTAAAAATATGAACTATCGACCCAAATTACAATCATGTTTTATTACTAAAAGCAACATTTTAGTATAACTAACTCTTTACCAAAAATAGGTCAACTCCTCATCTCCACCGACTTTCTTCCTCTTCTATTGCGCCTCCTTCCACCGTGGTATTTGCTTGTCTTACGAATCGAATCTTCATCTTTCCGAGAAAAAATCTATCTACCTTTTCCTAGGGCCAACAAATTATAACAGAGCCATGATATGTATTTTCTTGCGTGAATTCCTATGTTATGAAGTTCATTTACTTGACATCTTTATAATCCTTTTCATGATGTACTTGTGTTTATGCTTGGGATACGAAGAATGGTATATATGTTTATGAGATTTATGCCTTAATTTGACATTGGAAGAATAACCAATAGGTTCCAAAGGCTGTTTTTTGGTTTGTATGAATGTGGTTAAGTGATGAGTTATGCCTTAGATGGACATCGACAGAATAGCCAATAAGTTCCAAAGGCCGTTATTTTATTCTTTTGTTTGAATGAGTTATACCTTAAATGGATTTTGGAAACCAGACCAATAGGTTACAAAGGTTGTAAACAGTCCTGTAGGAATGGAAAAATAAGCATAAGTGTGATCTCAAGTTTTATTATTTGTTAATCAAGTTAGGCCAGTTGAATTGAAGTGGTTTTATGCCTTGTTGATTACATGCAAACTAATTGCAGATGTGATGGAAGCATTGCATTGTTTAGTGTTTTTTGTGGGAATGTTCGCATGTTAATATTTGAGATCTATGGGATAAAGGATACACTCCTTTGTCATCCTATGGATCTCTGTTTATTGTGAGGAAGGTTTAATATCTTTATTTACTGTATGAAATTATCGTTGGAAGCCCGACACCGTCATGAATTTTGTTTAGACAATTTTTTACTTTATTTAATTTCCATTGTTCAATTTTGGACTCTACTATGATGCATTGAATGAGTCATTTTGGGCCAGTGAGTTTGTTGGAAAGATCATAACAGGTTGTTTTCCAACTGAAGGTCGTCCTTGCCATATTCGTTTTTTCCTTTTCTTCCTTTGTGTGTTTTGTCCTATTCAATTCATAAGAGTTGAACATGTGCTTGATTTGTTTTTTTTGGGGGATCCATGAGCTTGAAAAGTGTTTTGTGGGCAAGAATAATTGTGCCATGTCACAACCAAGGTCCATGGTTACCCTTTGTTTTATTTTCATTAGCTATTTATTTGAAAATTGGATTTGTTTGGTCTGTTAAATTTGAGTAATATTGACCGTTGATTACCATGCCAATGAGTAATTTGGTTCGTTGATTACAGTGCCGATGAGATGGTGTCGATTCCCGACTTTTGACATGCCGATGTCAAGAATCAAAATTCAGGAGTGTATGTTGTTAATTTGTTAAGTTGGTTTTTACTCTCAATTTTTGACATGCTGATGGAAGGAATCAGAGATCAAGAGTGTTCATTGTTATGTTTGTTGGTTGTTCCCATCAACTTCCAACTTTCGATGTTAGGATAGGAACGTTGAGGCCATTATGTTTTTGTTTTGGGCATTCTGAATCCCAACTTTTGATGTTGGTTTCGTAACATCATGATCAACATGTTTGTGTTTTGGGCCGCCTAGCTGCGCTGACTTCCAATTGCTAGCATCCATAGCGACATGGAAAAGTCGGGATCAACATAGTAGAGTCGAGATTGACGTTTTATGTTCTATAAGGTGGATTTAGGTTGTCGACTTAATTTTTTTTAAAGTTGTTTAACGCTGATTAATGAGTTTTAATCTATAATTAAATTTTGATTAAGGATTTTTAATCTGCAATTAAATTTTGGGTTGTTTAAACTTATCGTTTTATTTTCTTTAGAATTCAATTAGTTATTTTGTCCATGATTTAATGACGCTTCCACATGGTTGTGAGTTGTTGATGCTCATGATTGAATATTTTTATTTTTTTAATTGATTTGAATTAATCGTTAAGAAATTATGGATCTTGTTTAGAGATTTTGTAGTGGGGATTTCTCCCCAGCTACGTGTAGAAGCACCAACCTTAGATCATTGTGATCGTAAGGAAGAGCTCAATGGAAAATAGAAAAGCAACCTAAAATATTAATGGAAAGCAAATATTTTTATCATTTTTATCATATATTGGATAAACTAATGCAATAAACAAAAATAGTAAACACACCTCTTCTCCTTTAGAATGGGCCACCATAGCCATCCTCGGAAGTGGTTTCGTAGCTCCATGGGTTGGTTCTCTAGTTGTCTCCACGGACAATTGTCAAACGGGGAATGGATCCAAGATGGGTACAGAGAATGTCTCAACATACGTCATGGAAATGGCACAAAAGTGATGGTAGGGGAGTATGTGGAATACTTGAGATCACAAATTTCACAGCGTAACCACAAGTGAATGAGGAAAAACGATACGAGTAACTATTTTGGGGGAGCCCTTCACAATGTATTTATAGTATGGTCCTAGGGTTTTTTGACCCAAACTGGTGACCCATGGTATTTTCCCGTGGTTTTCTGACCCTTTCCCTTTTTAGGGTTTTTGAACCCTTTTTGGGAGAGAGTGAGGGTAAACCATAGTAAATAATGATGATTTGGACCATTTTTAGTGGAAATACAATTGTGAAGTAAAAAGTGAGGGAAATATGGTAGGAATATGATGTATGGATATGGTTTAGACCATGTAGAGCTAGGTGAACAATTTTTAGTGTTAACAGATTGCCCCCAAATGTGTGAGGGCAGGAGCTCATCGTATGGCTGATGGACATCATAGGATCGTGGGAATAATGGTGAAAACAATGGAGAGATTGGAGAGAACCGCGTAGAAGTGGAGCTTCCTTGTTTTAACTATGGTGGATTTTGGTTTTTTATTATGGATTCTCAAAAATGGATGAGATACATATAATGTGTGACATGTATATGGGTGAGGCGAGCATATCCATGCTCAAAAAATGTCAAAAGAATAAATAATGGGATCAAGGATAAAACACATGGGAGTTGATCAATACATATGCAAATGATGATACATAATGGTAGCCTCAATGGGAGGTTGAATACAATGTTGATCTGAAGAACTGATACATAGGGACAATGACATTCTCATGGAATGCAATATCATCATAACTGATGTTCTGTTGGATTTGGAAGTGTACATAATTGGAGGGACTCAATGACTAAGAGTTAGAAACTATGTGGTACAATATGCAGCATCAACTACTGGAGATACATTGAAGCACAACATTGGGGGATTCTGAACATTGTCGCCAATGCAGCCCAGAAATCACAAGGGACAAGAAACTATGTGGGTCCCATAGTAGACTCACCAATTTTCTAGAGTCAGGAGACAAACGGGGTCTTTGACCAAATAATGAATGGACCAATACCCTGTATGAATCTAAATGGTGCAATGCTGTAGCTGAAGTCGAACATGTGAGACACAACCATCCCGAGAGGAACTAATGACTCCTCTCAAGTGGTCCAAGGAACTCATCAATGAGGTGGATGAAACCAGGATACAGGGACCTCTGGGTCTATCCTCTAGAATAGATGTGGTTATGTCGACAGAGGGAGACCTGAAACTAATCAAGGAAATGACGTGTCCTTGAATAGAGGCACGAGGGGGATAACCAAATATGTCGAACAATCTCAGGACTGACACACTGAATGGGGGAATAGGGGAAAGGGAGTACAGGGGACTCAAAATTCATTTGTTCAGAGTATGGTGATAGGACTAACCTAGAAGAAAATGAAACTAACTCATGGGAGAGGTATCATAGCTGAAATACCGAGAAGATAACTGCAAATGGGAAATATTGAGGGAGGTAACTGGACTAGTGATATGGGATAACCAAATATGTGGAACAATCTCAGGACTGACACACTGAATGGGGGAATAGGGGAAAGGGAGTACAGGGGACTCAAAATTCATTTTTTCAGAGTATGGTGATAGGACTAACCTAGAAGAAAATGAAACTAACTCATGGGAGAGGTATCATAGCTGAAATACCGAGAAGATAACTGCAAATGGGAAATATTGAGGGAGGTAACTGGACTAGTGATATTCAGGGGATCCAAGGAAGAGTTATCACAAAATACTCTGAACAAAGGATACCCAATGGGGGGGGATCTTCCATAGTGTTATATCATATGTAGTGGTGCCTAAAGACACCATTTGGGCCTTCTTCATAGCTTAAGGAGCACGAATAAGGGATAGAAGTAAGCTCAATATGACACGATCTCGTGGATTTTTAGTGAGCACAAGAAAGTAAATGGCCGATGTTGTTTTCATTTTTAGAGAGTCTAAAAACAGGAAGAATACTCCAGTGTGGTCTCTTTTTCATTAATAGTATTCTAATCCTAAAAAAGAAAAAAAGTATACAAAGGAGAGCTCTCCCAACCTTTGGGGAAGGAACACTTCTTTACCGTTGGTAGTCCAGCCAGGCTGGAAAAGGTTAAACCTATACTGATTGGACGATTGTTCAAATAATTTTACGAGCATGAACAAAACCAAGTTTGCCCGACAATATTTTCTTAATGAGAAGGCTAAAAAAGAGCTTAAAGACAACCTATAATGAGATTTTTCGTAAAGTACGGTCCCAATTTTCGAGAAAGCATAAAAGTATACAAAGGGAAACATTCCTACCTAGAAGGTGCTATGGTGATCCTTTTCTTATAATAGTCGACGCAGTCCAAAAAAGGAAATAAATGAGGCCACATAGACGCCCTTTCAAATACTTTAACGAGTGTGAAAGGAAGCAAGCGTGCTTGGTAATATTTTCAATCTTTTGGGAGTCAGAAAAGAGCTTAACAGAAACTCCATAATGGTCAATTAAGCAAGTGGGAAGTGTTCGATATATGGAAAGAGGTTATGTTGTGAACATGGATGAGAGGAATAAATGCATAACAATGATGGGGGGGCCCTTGTGGGACAATGGATGGTAGTAAAATATGGACAACTGTGCAGTATGGATGGAGTGGAGGGATCGTGAACATGTCAATACATACAATGGGAGATTCACGTGATGGCATGCAAATCGAGGTGACTTCCAAGAAATGGCCCAAAAAACCATAGTGAGAGCATGAGAGGAGGGTCTCGTAAAAAGACAGAGGATGGAAAACCAAACCCTATGGTGTGAACAAAGTCTCAAACGGAATCTGGATGACTCTATGGTGCACTAAAGAAAAACTAGACCATACGGAGGCCTATAAATAGGGGGGGCACATGACATGTTTCATTTTCACTGGTTAGTGTTGAGTTGGAATGGAGGAAACCATAGCTCAACTTCTAATTTCTTCCAACTAGACTGATGATTTTCCGAGCTGTGACCTACAGGTAAGAGCTCTCATCGAACTCATATTTTTCATTGGCTTAGTTATGGTTTTTCTCATCTTGGGGCTTATGCCGAGCTTAGGGGGTTCGCAGAGTTGGGTCACACTTTTAGAGGGAAAAGACGCAACCCAGGTCGCTCATATCGAGCTAAAAAGTGTGACTCATTCGCACCTGTTCAGCAGGTATGATTGACCTCATTGCTCTTGTTCGGGGGTTTTGAGCGAATTGGGTCGCACAAAAAGGCTGAACAGGGGTGACTCATCTCGAGATGAGTTTTTATGCATGACTATACCTGATAGGGACTGTGTGTATGTGCAGGATTCCATGAGTGGCATGGAGAGAGAGAGGGATATTGGGAAACTCCGAGATGAGGTACGAGATGATCCAACAGTGTAGGATATGATCGCTTGATGTGGGTTATGGAAGTACTTCCAGATCCCACTCATGTGTTCAACAAAACTATTGTTGGACAAGCTGATGAGCTTCTAGGACCGAGATGCTGAGTGTTTTATCATCCGGGTGGAGTGGATCGAGATCACGCTCCTCAATATATTTTTTGACTGGGCTCCCTATGTTGGGTGTGATCGGTGACACTACGCCGAAACTCACACACAGGGTGTCACAGGACGACTTCTATGAGAGGCATTGCTATGCCTCTACAATGGTACACTCTTCATACATACTGGTATGTGAGATCGAGAGTCTTGCAATTCAAGTTGTGGCAGCGATGGTGCTGCAGGTATTGGGGTTATCGGGACCTCACAAGATATCAGGCGGTCAACTCCAGATTGTGGAGCATGTGTTGAGGGGCACCTACTTTGGGTGGGCCTATATGTACCTGACATAGGTTCGACGTGTGGTGAATCATGCCAGTTCAGTGGGAGGGGATTTATGTTTCCCCTCGTTCATGTGCTCATTATTTTTTGAGCGACTCCCTACTCTACGACCACATCTGGCAATACGTGAGGGAGGACCTCATGACCCTGGCATGAGGAGGTGGAGCAAGATGATGATCAGGGAGGGAGGTGGATTAGTGGGACAATTATTCACCCGGTGGATCTTTGCACAGTGGCAGAAACTACCAGTCCTTATAAAGGACTATCCATATGCTGGAATGGATTACTGGGGAGATCCTGACATGCCTCAACCTCCAGGAAAAGAATGGGGACCTGATGGTACGTATACATGATGTTTTATGTGGTTGCATTCATATATAGTTTACTAGATTAGTGGTATCCAGTTTATGTGTGTGATCAATACTAATGACATATTGTGTGTATGTGTAGACATCAGACCACACCCTCCAATAGGCTATCAGAGGCGGAGGGGCAGAGTGGAGGGGCTAGATCCACCCGCTCACAGGAATAAGAGGCAACGGAGTACACTGGACTGACTTTGTCTCAACATTGAGAACTTAATGGATTGGGTCACTAATGAGAGTTGGAAGTACCTTGACGACGATCTGATCATTGCATGCTACCATGCTCCTCCATAGTGGATCCCCTTGACGAGGAGGATTGCAGTTGCTGCTGAGTATGTCAGAGAAGTGGCATATGGATATGTGTCGATTGAGGAGGAGGAGGAGGACTCCGATGAGGAGGACACACAGGAGGAAACGGACCTAGAATACCAGGACTCTGACTCTGAATCTGACTAGTAGCTAGTGATGTTGCCTCTGGTGTAGTGGTACACTAGGAATTTTGTATGATATGCATGCTCAACCAAGAAAGCTTGTGGAGCTTCTCATTTTGTACTGAACCTTATGAAATGATATATATATGCATGTGGATGCACTTTTATGTGTTTTTTATGATTCCTTTTTATGATGATTCCTATATGATGTATATGACATATGTATGCATGACTATATGATGATGTATGATACAGTCTTATTTCCTATATGTGATGATTGATGTGCCACTCTAGAACGTCATTAGCCATTTGGTCTGCTACACTATTGATACTTATGGGAACATGCATGAATCTAATGGGTTCAAAATGTCTAACCAGATGTCTAGTGTGTAGGAACTTTCTAAAGAGACAAGGATCATGTACCTGATAACAATTATTCAACTGGGAGACAAGCAGCGGGGAGTTTAGGAAGACATCAAGGTGACGAATACCCAAGTGGAGGGAAATGGCTAGGAGACCCGCGACACCGTCGTACTCAACCTGGTTTTTGGTAGCAATGTCAACACACATTCTGTAGATATGGATCAACTCATGTGATGAGGAATAAATGAACCACGCAGTCGAGGCAGTATTAGTAAATAATCTACTTGCTCCGTTAGCGAAACCAACGTAGCGATGCGAGGTAGGATCCATCTAGAGCAATAAAGGAAACAAGTGGTAAGACTCGTGACAAAAATGGTGTAAAAAGAAATAGAACTATGATACACGTGTATGACATGGTGAGCGACTTCAGGCATAAAACCTTTTGAGGTAGAGCCCATTGCGGGGATTCTTCAAGAGATGGCCGCCAGAGTCAGCGAGGATGTATGCCCCCTTGTCGAGGCATCGATGGACGAAATATGGGTCTCACCACATGGAATCAAACTTTCATTTTCCTAACTTATCATTTGCTTGATCGTATATAAGGACTAGATCACCTTCGATAAAGGTGTGAGGGTGGATGTGGGAGTCAAAATGGGACTTCGACCTAGTCTTAGCTTCTTCAATCATTTGGAGAGCAGCACGACGATCCTCATTAGCTCATTCGATCATAAGTAGGTGTTGTTCTAACAGAGAGGCATCGGTTAAAATTTCAATGGAAAGGTGGAGCGATGAAATCTGGCAATTAATGGGAAGTACTGAATCCACACCATGAACCAAGTGAAACGAGGTAAAAATTGGTGGTGGTCTTCGTCGATGTCCATTAGGCCCAGAGGATGGAAAAGAGAAAGTGATAATAGTTGGATTTATGTTTGTCCACCATTCGTTGGAGCATGGTTTTGAGGATTTTGTTGACAGCATCAACTTGTCCATTGCCTTGAGGATAATATGCAGAGGAGTACCGATGTTCAAAATTCAACATGGCATATAGCTTTGTCCAAACAATGTCCAGAAAATGAGAACCATGGTCTGAGACTATCTGTTGGGGGACACCAAAACGTGTGATAACATGGTTAAAAAAGAACCATGCCATGGTATCAGCCTTACAATTGAATGTTGGCATGGCCTCGGCCCATTTAGTGAAATAATCAACGACCACAATGATGTACTTATTACCATCGACCGAGGTGGGATTACAAGTCATGGAGTTGATTCCCCACTTACAGAAGGGACCGACTCTGACAACATGATGTAATGGCATAGGAGGTGTCCTTGATTTTGGGGAAAAGACCCGGTGATAGCGGCAATGTTAACTACATGGATGCAATCGAAAAATATGGCGGGCCAAAAATAACCAAAAGGGAGGATCTTCTGGGTGGTGACCAAACCAGAGACATGGCCCCCACAGGCTCCAATGTGATAGTCATTCAGTACTTTTTCAGCCTCACTGTGGGTAAGGAAACGACATAAAATGGTGTCGACACCGCAATGATACAGGACATCCCCAATGAGGATATAGTGGGCAGCTTGCTTTTTAATGCATCGTCGATCTTTGCAGCTTAAATGGGCCCCAAATTTCTTAGTGCATAGATACAAGAGGATGCCCCCATAGAATGGGTCTTCCGTAGAAATGACAAATAGGAATTCATCCGAAAGGTCGATTGTGATCGGTGGCGATGCAGATGACGAAGGGAGGACTGTCATTATGACGGCTAATGCCAAAGCTTTGGTGCTCTTGGGGGCAACAAATTCCAAATCGTACTCTTAGAGAATGACAATGCACTTGGAAACATGACCTTGTATAAGGTGGTGGCTCAAGAAACACCTCATGGGGTTGGAATTGGCCATGACTCTAGTGAGACTCAAAAGGATGTAATGGAGTAGCTTCTCAACCAAAAAGATGATGGTGAGAGCCATCTTATCTTCATGTGGATAATGGAGGGGGGGTACATAAAGCTTTTGACTTACACAATAGAACATGTGATTTTAACGAGCATCGTCTTCTTGGAACAAGACTCCAGCGATGGCATTTTCAGATGCCGACACATACAGGATGAAATCCTTAGTGAAGTCAAGAGGAGACAACAATGGAGTAGAAGTCAGAGCTTATTTCGATGCGTCTTGCGCATGCTTATCCCCAAAAAAATAAATGTTGGTACAGATTAGTCCTAATAATCCATGGACTTTTGTCACATAGTCTGGAATGAAACGGCGAAGGAGGTTGGCCTTTCCTTGGAGACTCTGCGATTGGAGCAGAGTACGTGGAGGGTGAAGATTCAGAATGGCTTGAACTTTCAAAGGATCAACCGCAATCCCCTTATGAGATATGATAAAACCAAGTAAACACCTGGAAGGGACACAAAACACACACTTGAGGGGGTTCAAGCGAATGTTTTATTTGCGACACCGCAAGAAAACTTGGCGTAAGTATTCCAGATGTTGTGAACGCTTCTAAGAGTGAGCTAGGATGTCGTCTAGGTAGACCAATATGACATGGATAAGGTCATGGAAGCAGAATGTAATGGCCCGTTGGAAAGTGGCTTCAACATTTTTAAGGAAAAATGGAATAATTCAATACGCAAACGTGCCCCAGGGGGTTTTGAAAGTAGTCTTGTACTGGTCCTCTTTCCGGATTTGAATTTGGTTATAAACAAAAAAAGCATCCATGAAAGAAAAGACTTCATGACTGGCACACACATCAATGATTTGGTCAATGAGAAGAGTGGGGAAATTTTATTTGGGACATGCCAAGTTCAAGGCACGGAAGTCAGTACAGACGTGAATGGTACCTTGTATTTTGTTGATGAGAACATGATTAGAAACCCAAGTGGTATATGCGATGGGGTATATGAAACCTGCTTTACACAGTTTCTTGATCTTAGCTTTGACAACAGGAGCCTTTGAGGTGTGAATGGGTATTTTATTTTGGAGTATGGGCGCAACATCAGTCCATGTGTCGATACGATGTTCGATGATGGATGGATCAATCCCATGAATCTCAGTATAGGACGAAGAGAAAATTTCACGGAACTCCTGAAAAAGTTCTTTGTAGGAATCACCTTCTTCATGGGAGAAAGATGCTTTGAGTGTAATATCCTTAACTACCTCAAGTTTGGTTGATATATTGACCTTGATAGTTGGAGAAATGTTAGCCATGTTTCCCTCTTCAAAGGAATTGGGTGCCGGAATGGGGTTCTTGAACCAATCGACTTTTCCATGGATGAAGTCTTTGGCTTCGACTGAGTACTGATCCGACGATGAAAGATGTTCATTGGGAATAAAGAATGAGTGATGGTGCATATAATCCCAAGGGTACTCAGGAGTCAAAAGAGATTCAAGGATCTCCTCATCATTCTTAAAACTATGTGTATATAGATCATAGGGATCCTCTATGACTGAGGAGACGAAAGGACTAATGGAACTAGAGATCATATATATGGTGTTGGTTGTGTCCAAGGAAGATGTTGGAGGGTGGATATCATCAAGGATGGTAACTTTGGACTTGCGGGAGTCTTTTCAAAGGTCGCAAAGGGCTGAATGATACTTAGGAAAGTATGTGCAATGGTGAGAGTAATGACCATACAAGCCTCAAAATGCAGAAGGATGGTTGGTTTGCAATGACTTGTTCTTAAATGTTGGTGGATCTGGGATGGTGACTACTGGAGCACCATTAGTCTCATCCATAGCATCCACATGGGTGTGGAGTAGAGGCAATTCTGGACAGTTTTGTGTTGCATGGCCCTGGATATCACACAACACGCAAGTAAGAGCCGGACGGGGATCAATTGTTTCTTTGGTGGCCTTGCCCCCATCCTTATTTAGAGGAGGAGGGGCAGGCTTGGAGACAGGAGTAGTCTTCGATGGACCAAAAGGTTGGAATGATGCCATGCCAATAGGTTGGATGGGAGTCAACATGACTTGGGGAGTCAGGGTGGGGTGGGTGGATCGAGGTACCATACAGGAATTCCAAACGTAAAATTAGGTAAGTTGGGAGTATCTATGATAGGATTGCTCATGATTCCAGATGGTGGAAAAAGGAAGGGAATCATGTGTACTGAGAAGGAACCCCAATAGTTCCCAGAGGACTGTGGTTGGGGTTGCAACTGAGGTTGCGATGTGTTCAAGATGTTACCAGATGTGATAGTGCACAAATTTGATACGTCAGTCAGCGTAGGTGGAGGTGGTAAGGATAAAAAGGTGTCCATCATAGGAGTGTTGAAAAACAAGCCTGTGCCAACAATAGATAAGGATGGGATGGATGCACTGTCAATGGAAGTATCGATGGTAGGAAGGATGTGTTTCGGTGTGGCCTGCCCCTTCGAATTGTAGTATGTCAACTAATAGATGGTCACTATCTTCTCATCATGAGGGAACATCAGGATTTGAAAGACGGTAGAGTCCACAGCTCGCATGGCATACATGTAGCTATGTCCTAGGAGGAGGTTTTCATCAAGTTAGGCATTGAAAACCTCAATGTCAATCAAAACGGTTTTGTTGGCTAACTCAACAGGAACATTCATGAGAATACCTTGGGGAAGAGTAGAGCAGTCGTCATATGCATGAAGAGCGGTGGTGGAAGCTTGAAGGATAAGGGACCCAATTTTCTTCCAAATGAAATATGAAATAACACATGTGGATTCCCCCTCATCAATAATGCACCGATGTATGACCAAATTCTAAATTGTGACCAGAACTTGGAAGGTGACGATTGATGGAATCTTGGGTTCTCCTTGATCTAGGTCGAAGGTGATCAACCTAGAATCAGAGGGATCTACGACACCTAGTGCGGACAATAACACTTTATGCTATGATGGAAAAGTTTTAAGCACTTCTAGAGCAAACATGGTTGTAGGAGACTGGGCCAAGTTGTCAACTATACTATAGTTGAGGGCATCTCTAGAAGTAGCATTGTTTTCGACACGACGCATAGGGAAACATGGGACTTTGGATACCCCATATATGGGGGGTCTCAGTAAGTGCAGAGACATGTCAAAAGTGGTAGAAGTAGACGCCGCTAATGGGTCAGCAGTTTCTGTGGTGGAGCCATATTGGTTGTGTCAAGTCTGGAGGTTGACTTCGGACGATAATGTCATGAGGTGATGGACACCAGCCTCAACAGGTGGGCCCAAGGGTTGGGTTGAAACCATTCCTTGGTGTGGTAGGGGTTTTGGAGCACCATAAGCAGAGGACCTAGTGGTTTTGGGTTTGGATGAGCTGGAGCAGTCACGTTTAGATCACATTGACTGTCATTTTGGAGAAGTTGTTGGACGCGAGCCATGTGAGGACACCGATGAGTGTAATGGAAGTAGGTGTTACAGATAACACACAGATGATTGGTCCACAACTATGGGTTCTTTATAGGTCGATTAGGATGTTGGGGATTATGTGCAGGAGGTTCAGCGCCATTGTTGTTTGGAGGTTTGGCCTGCTAGTCGCTTCCTTGGGGCTGGTTGTTGCCCCGATTCCTACCTCTCTTGTTATTTCCCTACCCTTGTTGGTTATTGGGGGTAGGTTGGTTAGGAATATTTTTCCAAGCATAACCTATCCCGTAGAAACCATAGGATTTGGGGTCGGAGCCAGAGTGGGTTGCACAAGTGGTGCATAATAAACCAGAGGAGCTAGAGGGGTTGCAAATCTGGTCGTTTGGCTAGAACACGAGTGTGTCAAACAAGTCAGTCCATGAACATGAGGAGTTGGTGCGGGAGGCACGTAGGATGGGGTGACTCCGGAATGATCCTTCATGCATGAGTATTAAGGGGCATAACGGGGGGGAGCATAAGATGAAGTAGCTACAGAGTGAGCCATCACACATGAGTAATCGGGGACATAACTTGGTTGGGAAACACTATGGATGTTACCCGAATGGGGTGGCATCATGGGAGAGGCCGCATAAAACTGGGGGTATTGGGTAACAAAGCCGATAACTCCATCAACAATGTAAGATTCCCCTTGTGTGTCACGAC
Organism: Pseudotsuga menziesii; assembly: GCA_001517045.1. NCBI lineage: Eukaryota > Viridiplantae > Streptophyta > Pinopsida > Pinales > Pinaceae > Pseudotsuga > Pseudotsuga menziesii. The sequence continues at coordinate 345,406 of LPNX010101020.1, read as the reverse complement.
GAGAGGTGCCGACTTGGGGAGCATCGGGTATGACAGTAAATAAGTAACCGGACTGGGAATATATCAAATTAAACTGTTGGTCCTTAAGGATGGCTTCTTCCTATGTCTGGGGTCACTCAAATGCAAAGTCCTTGGATATCGGGGGGAGTAAGTGTTAGCATTGGAGATTTAGCAAAGGTTGTGAAGGATAATTCCTAGTTAACAGTAGAACCACTTTAGGAAACGGAGCCGGCTTCTCCAATTCCAGAGAGGGATCTCTCACAAATGTAAAATATGGCCAGATATATAGTCACAAAATGAATATCAAATTTATCGGTGGTTGGTAGACGAAACAAAGATACATTGGGCGATGGAGTCAAGATATCAAGGATACAGGATGATATGCATAGGAAAATGATCACAGGAGTGAGATAGTGCCTCGATTACAGTCGTTATATTTTGGGTTAGGTGGTATAAGCAAAAAGATGATAGTCCACTAGCGCAGAGCACCACAGGGATGAATTCCACACCAGATTTGGGAGAAATATTTGGTTAATACCGAAGACAATGGTAGGAGCATATGATTATGAATTCCCAGCCATTATACACTAAGTCTACAATATGAAGAACAACACAATGTAAAATATAACAAGGAGAACATGCACATGAAATGAAATATAGTTACAGACTGCAATTGAGAGACACACAAGAATTCCTGCAAGTGCATATATCCAACATATAGGTATGAAACTTGTATTAATTCAAAAGAAAGTACAACAGTATCATAAGTTCAAAAGCAACCAACCCCTTTCTCCTTCTACGAGGAGGTATATTTATAATGTCTCGAACCTCCTAGATGGACATTAGAATCAAATTTGTTACAACTGAAGAACAACTCCTAACAAACTCAAACGTGGAATATACACCATGATTTACATAAGACAGAAATAATTTCAGACTATTTGAAAAATAGGCTAAAACCCTTTTCCTGTGTATCTCAACTGATGACAGCTGTGCAAAATCTGAGAGAGATGACTAATAATAGGTATGTCTCTAAGGAAAAAATCTTTGTGCTACATTCCTGGATAGCTTTGAGGCTGCATACTAAATTGTTTTGATCCATACAATTGGATTGACTTCCACAGATTAGGACCAGGAAAAATAGCGACAACCATGTTATGAGCTAATACTTTGAGCTTCGTATTCTCTGTGTATGAGAAATCAGGCACTATAGTGCAGGTGGCCTTATAATCAGCTAATAATTCAAATGCCCCAGCCAATTTTTCAAACACAATGGGGCCTGACAGGGCATGCTGCATATCCCCAAACTTGCTATGGTCAAACCTACGAAGGATTAACCTCTCTAGATACTCTTCCTGAGTCAACAAGGGTCCCTTTTATTCCCAAAATAAAGGAATCCCCCTGCTTACCAATGGTTTAAATAACTTGATCACCTCTTCAACTTTGTGATCTATAAGATCGATCTTGGCCTGTACCGTGTCTAGCATCCTATGTTTTCTCACCACCTTTCTGGCTCTGGAAATGATAGCAAATCTATTTGGGATATCATAACTACTTGTTCGTTCTTCTGATAAGTTGCTTAGAAAATTGATAGCATTCTGAGTTGTCCCTTGAGATCTCTTGTGCAATTCTCCCTTTACTTTCGTAATATTTTTCTTGGCTACTTCCAAGGCATCTTCTTAATCGGCAATGAAATTTAGATAAGGTCTGAACTTGTCAGATTCTGAGATGATTTTATCCTAGATCATATGCTAGCATCCCTGTAGGGCCATTTGTCCAATCACTTGCTTGCTTAACTTCGCATTTTGTTCTAACAATTCTTGACATATTTCTATTAACTTCTTCTTTTCTTCTTCTTTCTTCGAAGCCATATCTTCCAAATTATTATTCTATTGCTTTAACCATATAAGCTCCACATCCCTTAGTTTTACCTATGACATAGCATTAGACAAAGAGGTGGTGTCTGTCTACATACTGTGCAGAGTGGTTGGAATTTCCACTACTTCTCATTTCTCTTGTAGCTCATTTTCCTTGGCTGATAGCTTAACCTTTAAATCCTCTTCGCTTTCCTTTAGCAACTTAGCTTATTTCTCCCATTGTTTCTCTTTCTCCTCAAGATTCAAAATTTTGTCCTTGAAATCAGTCAGCTTAGTATTCAAAGCCTCTTTTTCCTTTTCAAATTCAATCAACTCAGCTGTTTGAATGAGCTGGGTAGATGGGATTTTCAACTTCTTTTTAAGCACTTGAATTTCTTTTTCTTTCTCTTCCAGCAACTTCCAAGCCAATGCTCCTTTATTTGCCTGTCCATCCACCTTTATTGATTCATCTTGCAACTTTTGAAGTTGGACCTTTAGAGCCTTGTTTCCAAATCTCACTTTCCTCAATAGATCATGAGTCTTAGTTTTACTATACTCCAGCTTAACCATCTGTAAAGTCACCTTTAGCAATCTAGTATTCAGTAAATCCTTGATTTTTCTATTAAGGTTTATTATATAAGGAGTAGGAATCTGCCCTAGATTCACCCTGACCTCTGACACTTTATTTCCCACTAACATGGCCAGGATCAGGGTGTCTGTAGTATGATCTCTCACAGTCTTCAATGCTACGCTTGGCCTAGGTAACTTCCTTATTTCATCATATAACCTCATTGTCTCATCGAAGGTTTTATCGGTCATCTCTCTGTATTTGTTTAGAAAATCTTCTTTAGAAGCATATTTTTTTGGGTTCTTCTCATCAAATACATACTCCTGTAATTATAACCCAACTTTTATGGGTTCTTCTTCTTTCTGCTTTCGCTTTCTGCTGCTTACCCTCATCTGGCCTCTCATACCCCTTGTCCTTACCTGCACTATCTACTGTTCCAATTCCATTTATGATTTTTGGGTGTGCTGGCTGTGTCTATATCATCAGTATCCATAGGTTCTACATGGTCTCTATTCTTAGTATTCTCTAAAAAACTCACTAATGACGAGATAGCTCTAGCCATAGTGACTATGCTGGACAGGTTCATAGGGGAAGAATTTTCCCATGAAGGGATGAGGCAGAGTTATGTTCCATGCTGGCGTCCTTTGTGGTGTGATTAGGATAATCATCCCAATTCGCAGCTTCCCTAAGTCCAGCGACCTCTGTGTGTTTAAAAGTCTTATTCTTATTATCCTGTCTCCTTTTGGAGATCACCTGGTGTGGGTCGTAGTTTATGGCCTGTCCCAAAAGGAATCCCATGCTCTTAAGTATATCTTCAACCAGTGGTAGGGAGACTCTGCTTTTTACTGTGTATGGCCCCACCTTCCAGGGAAAATTTATCCTTGAACTTTTCCTAAAACTCAGAATGTGTTCTTCTTCAACAGTGAGCCTCTTCCTAACCAACTCCAACGAAAAAATCCTAACTGTCAAAAAGGTGGGAAGGATATACGGTTGATGTACAAAACCATACAGTCTTATAATTGTTTCAAATTCGGTTAGAAACCAATCTCCTATCCTCTTATTGGGAGATAGCTGCATCATTTTCTTCATATCAGGCAACACCCTAGGCAATATTTCTTGGAAGAAGAGGCCATGTATCTCTACCATCTAGAGGTTCAACAATTCACAGTAACTCTTGGTCATGTCATCAGTGATTACCAACCCTGGTTCCTGTGAATTATCTTCATTGTAAGACAAGAACACTTTCAATAAGAAGGATTGAAATCTAAAAACTGTGGTGTTGTGGAAATTAGCTAACTGGGAACGAATGTTCTCAGCTAGAAACTCATCGAACTTAAGATGAAATGACTGAAACGATTGTCCAAGGATTTCAAGTTCAACCGGACAAGTACCTAAGACAAACAACAGACTCAACAACGGTTCCATGATGTAGCAATTAGTACCTAAACCTAGGAACTGACTGGCTAAGGTTATGCACCACTGGGATTCTTCATTAAATAGACTCAGGTCAATGGAGTAACACATAGTGATAACTTTAGCGTTAGGTTTTGAACAATATTTTAGGAAGGCTTCCCTACTTTCGACTGTAGATTCTTGAAAAAAATGCACAATATTTTATTCCTCGTATGCTTGGGACATATGGAAAAACTCATCTGGGACATGGAGGGATTTACAAATGTCGAGGTCTTGAACAGGGAAAAGGACTTTGGACTTAGAACTATTCATAATGACTCCTTCAGTGGCGGAAAAATTTCCTGCACACCACTCAACAAACTTGGGGCAATGGGGGGTTTGGTTAGTAGAGAAAAGATGGAAAAATGACTTAAAAATGCCACAGGTATCTCTACCTTGGTCCTTAAGAACTTCCAATTTACCTTTAGCTACTTCAACTACTTCACCCAACAAAATAGTATCAAATATTTCTATGTCTTCATCTATGAAGCTTTCTTCCTCCTTCCGACCACTAGCCCGTAATTATTCATTATTTCCTACCTATACTACCTCTATCTCTTCTGTTCTATCCATTTTTAAAAGTACTGAGGAAGTATCAGGGATCCTACCTTGTCACGTAGCACCATTCTTTCAGCTGTCCATGCTAGAACTCTGCACACAGTATGGGCGTTCATCAATGTTGAAGCTCTGGAAAATACAAAACACTTTTCAACTCCACGTAGACACCTTTATAGTTTTCTATATTGCATAAATCATGTGTGCCTCCGTATAACCTGTGCTACAGACATTTTTTCTTTGCAATCTAAGTCTTTGATCTGTAGGATCTCCCTGATGACGTTTCAACATTACTCATGTGTGCAGCTCAATTTGGGGAAATCCACATAGACCGTCGAGCTCCAAACTATCCTCATCGGAGCCATTCATTCCCAAGAGATTTAACATTCCACCGATCCCTTTTCCTTTAATCGAGTGAGCAACTCCTGCTTGCGGAAATTCCCCTATCCATCGATTGAGATTTATCTCTCTTTGCAACCGTTGATCTTTGCGGACCTTACAACTTTTCGCACATTTGAAATCCCGACTCCATCCATGCTAGTTCAAATCGCGGAATTTACCATTCCCACAGATCTATCTTTTCCCTTATCTCCATTGTCCGATCACCTTTAACACATTTCACGATTTGGAAAAATGACTTCGGTCGAGCACGTTCACCACGCGGAAAGATTCAACGTCGTTGATCTGGTGTTGGATCAAACTCAGCTCTCCAACACAACTTCCATTTAACATATTCTGCAAATCCAAAGGTCGCATTCTACCTTGCATCTCCATTCTACAGAATCTCTACCCGTTGTCGAGATTCACCTCCTTGGATCTGACCCATCGATTCATGACTTCACCTTATTCCTGTCGCTACTTTCTCTAAAGGTGAAATGGCCTACCATCGTGGATTTGAAACCCTTTCATCATCTAACGATCCATCCTGAGTGCTTCATGAGCCCTAGATATCCTAAAGGGTGCCTTCATGGTATTTCTAATAGGGTCATTTTCCAAAATCTCCAGTAACCCAAAAATATTTCAAAATATGGTGCTAACATAAGGTTTTGAGAAACTAGTCAAGGAAGATCCTATCATCCAACTGGATCTTACACAAGCTACGCCGACGACACCACTCATGGCTATGACCCGTGATGCCGGTAGATTTGGTCTGGAGATAGGATAATAATATCTCCACTCCCTCATCATAACGGACAGGTGGTTGAAAGTAATGAAGGAACATCGAAGCGAGTGAGGAGAAGTTGGGGTAAGTAGCATGAGGCAACTCGATGTACCACTTAGCCACAACATCCGTAAGTGTGCCCTGGAACAACCTCAATCAAATAGAGTCATCCATAATGTTGTTAGATGAACACCACAGGTGAAATGACATGATTTTATTTTGAGGGTCCTCTCCTGCCTTTCCCTCAAACTTAGGGATGTCTGAGAGAAGCTTCGTAGGCATAGGAGGCCATTGTGGGTGGTGACAAATGGGGTCATTGGTTAACCATGAGAAATATGGCAGGTTGATACTAGCCATAAAAGGTATTCTAGAGATGAGGTTGTATCGGGAAGGACCAGCAATGGTGTCAGTAGCTGCAGGAACGTAATTCCTGTGCATAAATGGGGGTGGATGAGGCTGATTCCCAACAGTAGTAAACGTCACTAGTATGGCAGGAATAGTCAGAATCTACGTGGAAGGGCCACTTCCCCCAGGTATATAAGGCAGAATGGTAGTGACAATGGTGGTTGGAATGGAACCACCACTAGTGGGTACTGAACCAACATCAGTGTGTGCAGTGATAACAGGCCCACTAGGACTAGCAGGGATTATTTTAAGGAACCATACTTATTTAAAAGTGTATAAATGTTGGCGAATATTACCCATTCTTAAAACACCAACTCTAAAATGATTGGTGATATTTTTCAAAAAATATTTTAATTTCCAAGGATTTTATATCGTTTATATAATAATTTGGTGATTTTTAGGGTGAAAACATTTCACCCCATCAAAATTGGGCGAAAGAGGGCTTCAAAAAATGCAAAATGGCGAATGTTTTTGGGAGAAAAACATCGAAAAATAGCCTACTGGGCTAAAATTCGCTCCTAAAATTATCCCTGAGGACTAGGACCTATGGGCCCAAAGGAAGGGATACCTGTGATGGTGGGTTGAATGGACGTGAGCCCACTACTAGCAACCCCCATTGAAAGGGTTCAGGATGTGCACCATCCATGGGGCTAGATGGAGCAATGAATAAGGTGGGTTCAGACTGGTAGGAAACTGAATTAGATTCAGAGGTCATGTGTGGCTCCGAAGATGGTTAGTGACATCGAAGGTGGTTAGTGACGTCGAAGGTGGCTCCGACGGTGACGGTTCAAAGAACCCAACTGGTGAGTATTCCCCCTAAGACTATATGAGTAGCATGGTGGAGCTATGATGACTATATGAAGTGTTGTGTAATGACTGGAAACTCAAGAGGATCAATCGCATGCTCAAAAACCCAAGTACAACCAAGTGTGTAGGAGGAGAGCGTATGAAATGGAGGCTCATAGGCCAACAACAATCTACAACAAGGGTGGCCATAAATACAACAAGCAACACTACCTGTCAAATGAAAATGACTCACTAACCTATGGGGTATGAGTGCATGCAAGATTCTAACTATAAGATGGAATCCCCTCACAAATCGTATCCTCAGTAAGGTGATGAAAACCCAGTCAAACAATATGAAATGGAAGAACCATACAGGATAAAAGAATCCCACTACCGAGAAGGACCTATAGGTAAAAGATCCCTTGGATATTGGCCACTAGGATACCTCATTCATGACATGTCTATTCGGTTTACTAACGCTCAAGCCCTTTGGCCCCTGACCCCCAGCTGGGTGATACAGGGAGGACTGCGAAGGTATAGCCTTCGGTACAAGATGGAGTGCGGTATTCCACACTGAATTTCGGAACCCCTTCATTTGCAGCTTACTCCTGCTGAGCAGGGGGGCTCCCGAAAAACTGGTTGTGTCCGTTTGCCCCAATACAAAAGGGTTTTGGTTCCCTACTAGACAACAACTATGTCTCAGAATGTGAATGATAGAGGGGTGTTGTTTGTATTCCTATCCCTAAAGTCCTAACTTAAATACAAGATTGTTTTATCCTTAAGTGAGGTTACAATGTTGGTTGTATTTAAGTTAATTTTAAGGATTTCTCAGGCTCATGAACCGAGTGTTTCACTTAGTGGTGTGAATTGTGTGCAACTGTATGTCAAACCCAACAATCCACGGTGAAGATGTTCCAATCTCACTGTCGGGATGAAAATATAATGCAATAAAGAATAGTAAAGAATAGTAAAGCTGTAAAATAAAAAAATGTCTTCCAATAATGAAATTATGCTTGAAACAAATGAGTAGTAAAGGAAATTTTAATCAAACGCAAGAAACAAGCATGGGGTTTCAACTATGGATCTCAATGATGGAAACTCATAAACCAAGCAGGGAGATCTCAAACATACCAAGGGGTTGTGAAAGATCAGATCTAGAAAGAAAAACGGGTTGGGACAGGCTTTGGGATAGATAGGGGGTCTAAAAAAGGCACAAATACAGGCTGAAGACTATCGGTCACACCTGTCGATGGAACAGGCGCGATCTAGGTTGCACTAAACAGAGGTAAATTCACGATCTAGGAAGAAAATAGTCAAGTCGCGCAAAACAGAGGGTAAGACGTGACTAGGTCGCTTGAAACTGAGTCACAGGAGCAACTCGGATTGCTCCGGAAGCCGGGACAGGAATAATCTAGGAAAAAAACAAACAAGTCGCACAAAATAGTGGGTTAAGCGTGACTAGGTCGCTTAAAACCGAGTCATCGGAGCGACTGGGGTCGCTCCAGAAGCCATGACATGAGCAATATGGGTTTTTACACTAGGTCTCTCTTATCAGGGCTATAGGCGTGACCTAGGTCATGCTTATCGGGCGAAAAGGAGCAACTGGGTTGTGACTTTCAGACATATAAGAGTGACTCGACCCAATTGGGAAAAAAATAAAAAGCAGAGTTGACTAGGGCCGAGGGAGCAGGAACTGATGCAGCAAGGGTTTGGATCGATCGCGAGGGGGACTGATATGTGATGGTTGATGGCAAAAAGTAAGGACAAACTGATGGAAACCTACAAAAAATGAGATTTGAATGGATCGACCAAAAATTGTAGGGGGGATTTCTCCCCAGCTACATGTAGAAGCACCAACCTTAGATCGTTGTGATCGTAAGGAAGAGTTCAATGGAAAATAGAAAAGAAAACTAAACTAATAATGAAAAGCAAATATTTTTATCATATATATCGGCTAAACTAATGCAATAAACAAAAACAGTAAACACACCTCTTCTCCTGTAGAATAGGCCACCGTAGTCGTCCTCGGATGTGGTTTCACAGCTCCACGGGTTGGTTCTCCAATTGTATCCATGGACACTTGTCAAATAGGGAATGGATCCAAGGTGGGTACAAAGAATGTCTCAATGTACACTGTGGGAATGGCATGGAAGTGATGGCAAGGGAGTATGTGGAATACCTGAGAGCACAAATGTCACAGCGTAACCACAAGTGAATGAGTAAAAAAGGTATGAGTAATTTTTTGGGGGGAGCCCTTCACAATGTATTTATAGTATGGTCCTAGGGTTTTTTGACCCAAGGTGGTGACCCATGGTATTTTCCTATGGTTTTATAACCCTTTCTTTTTTTTAGGGTTTTTGAACCCTTTTTAGGGTTTTGCCCTTTTTGGGAGAGAGTGAGGGTAAACCATAGTAAATAACGATGTTTTGGACCATTTTCAATGGAAATACAATTGTGAAGGTCAAAAGTAAGGGAAATATGGTAGGAATATGATGTATGTATATGGTTTAGACCAAGTAGATCTAGGCGAATAATTTTTAGTGTTAACATATTTTCTTATGTTTTTAGTCATTAACGTTTATCGTGTGGATGTGTAGCGCTAGGTTGCATTAAAATGTTGTATTATAACACGCTAGTTGTATGTGATCCATTTATGTTTAAAGGGGAATGATTATCTTTGCTTACACAATGCACATATACCTTTCAAATTTTGGTATGACTATTTTCTATTATGATTGGTCATTTTATAAATCTTCATAGGATTCATTATAATGGTTTTAGACATGCCTATGAAATTGATCATGGTCCTTTTGAGTATCACCATGTTTTTTATAGTGGTTATGTTGTAAATGGAACTTTAGTTCAAAGAATTTTCTCACTACCCACGTGATAGTTTTACCAGTTGTAGTTGTGATGAATGTTAATAGTTGTACTAATTGTCATTTCCCACATGAAGTATTTGGTTTGTAATTTTTTCTTCTATATGATGTGATATCATTGTTTTTTCGCATTTTTTCCGCATTGTCCTTCTACTCTTGTCACGAAAATTGCCACTTGTGTTTCTTGTTTTCACATGATTACTTGAATTTTCAGATGCCAATTGTTAGTAAGTTCTGATAGTAAGTTTCATACACCCTATGGTATTTTCCCATCATACAAGGATCTTGGATGCACTTTGGTTGAGACCTTATTTCCTTTTCTAGGATTGATAATTCCAACACATCTAGACTACAATCAAATGCTAACACATGTTACAGTTTGTTACAAATTTAAATAACGTAAAAAAGGTGGTTGGGGAATGGAAAAAATAGAAAGCTAAGATGGCCCAGCAAGAGTTGTTGGTTATAGAATATGAAAATTATACCCTTTTATATCTTGAGTATGGCATGAGTCTTCTCACATGAGGAACTCACATGAATTAACTTGAAGCCAAGATTAAAAATTACTTCATAGGAAAGAGTTATTGTGGAGGATGAAAATTGGGATCTACAGATGGATGAGAGAGAATACGACACTAAAGTTTTTGAAGCCTATACAAAGCATTGGAAAATATCAATGCTACATGGGAAATTCCTAAAGAAGATGGAAATATAGCTATACATTTTCAATCCAAAGCATTGTTGGGGGTTGAGCCTTTTAAGACCTTGTATCAAGAGCCCCAAAAGGTGAACATTGCAAAAAACATAAATCCCACCTCTTATTTTCCTCAATTTTCAAATGATGTAGAAATTCAAGATCTCATGAATGAAATATTCAAATAAGATTCAAGATGAATGCTAGAACCTTTCCAAAGGTGAAATATCCCAAGTCTTGATGGATGGTTAGTAGGTATTTATTTAGGATTGTAAGAAATGGTACAATACAAACTCAACTAAACTATAGTAGGGGTCTAGTCTTGGGTAAGGCTTAATTTTCTCTTTTCCCACATGCTATATTTCTTTCTATAAGTGGTAGGATGGAATCCAGTGGAAGGTGCACTTTGTCCCAAAATCAAACATGGAACCAATCTTGACCATAGTATTCTCATCAATGGAAACCATCTACAGGTCGGACTCAATGGTTATAATTTTACAAGTGTTGCTAGCATTTATGTTATTTCTCTTTCATAGAGCGACCAGGTTTTAAATATCCTTCTTTAAATTTCCATCCACGAAATGACCATAAAAATTCACAAGAAAAATATATAGTTCATTGCATGCCTAAAGAAATTGGAGTATGGCCATGCCTCACAAAGTATATAAGGGACAATAAATATGCCTCAAACCATCCCACGTGGCCTCTTGAGGTAATTTTTAGCCTCCAAATGGGGATCTATGTGCCATTAGGGGTTTTTGAATACTAGGTATGTGTCTCTAATCCCTAGACATGGCCGAGGGAGGAAACCTAGGCCTCAATCCCTAAGGGAATTTCTAGGCATTCAAGGATAAGAACAATGCCTCAAACCATGACATGTCACATTCTAAGGATATCCATGGCCTTTGAGTGGGGATATGAATATCATTACAAGGTTTTAAGAACTATTTGTGGATTTTAGGTCCCTAGAAATAACCAAGAGGGAATACAGGAATTGCACCTAAAATAAATATTCTAGGTATTTAAGGCCAAGAATAATGCCTTAAACAACAAAAAATGGCCTTTTGAAATTATATTTGGACTTTGAGTGAGGATATCTATTCCATTAGGATATTTTTAGCACTAAGTATGGATCTCGAGGCCTTGGATTTGGTTAAGCAATGAAACTTAGGACTTATTCCCTAAAGGAATCTTTTAGGGATCTCTGGGAAATATGCATACCTTAAACCACCACAAAAATAGCCTTTTTATGGTATCTTTGGCCTTTGGTGGAAAAATGGATATTGTTGGGATATTTTGAGTAGCGATATTGATTTTTGGGCCTTGGACACGTTCCCTAGTCCCTAAAGGGTGATTCTAGGAATATAGGGCCAAGAATGACACCGTAAACCACCACATATTCCCCCCTAATGGTACCTTTGGCCTATGAGGGGAGATATGAATGCTATCAAGAGTTTTTGAGCACTAGATATGTGTCTTAGAGCTATGGACATGGTTGAGAAATGAAACTTGGGACATGGGACCTAAGGGGATATTTATCACATTTAGTTCCAATAAAAACACATTAAACCATAAAAAATGACATCCCAAGGGTATCCTTGACATCCTAGTGGGGATATGGGCATCATTAGTATTTTTCAAAACTAGGTGTGCGTTTATAGGTATTGTACATGGTGCCTATGGGAAACCTAACCCTTAGACCCTAAAGGAATCTTTTGGATATCCATGAATAATAACAATGTTTAAAATACCACACATGGACTCCCAAGGGTATCTCTGGACTTCAAGTGCACATGTGGGCATATTAGGATTTTTTTAGATATTGGTATGGATCGTGGGGCTCTTGGCATGATCAAGGTAAGAAACCTAAGCCTTACTCCCTATAATAAGATTCCACACATCCAAAGAAAATAATAACACCTTGAACCACCACATATGTCCTCCAAAGTGTATCTTTGGCCTCTAAGTGAGTGTGTGGGTCCCATTAGGAATTTTTTTCATAATTTATGGTCTCAGGTGCTTTGAAATGGTTTGGGGGGGAGGGGACCTAGTATTTAGGAATAAAAGGAATACATTAGAATGCCAAAAAAACACAATATAAACTACCACACATAACATCGTAAGGGAATCCTTGGCCTTCGAGCAGGGATGTGGGAGCCCTTAGTAAGTTTTGAGAACTAGATATGGGTTTTGGGTCCCTGGACTCAATGAGATGAGTAAAATTGGGCCTCGTTTCCTAAATGAAGTATATAAGAATCCAAAGTCAACAACATACCTTGAACCACTACACATGGACTCCAAATTATACCTTTGTAATTCAAATATAGTTATTCTTGCAATTATTATGCATCCATCATAGATAAACTCTAGGAATATTAAATAATTAACTCCTCCATCGAGTCGTCCTAGTACTCCATGTTCCCTTGAAGGGTTTACACTTCCATCTCAGTGAGGTTTAGATTATGCAACATACCCAAATATACTAGAAACATCTTGATCCCAAAAAAATTTGCATTAATTAACCTTACATGAGGTCAATTCTTAAAGAAATCCAATAATTTGGTTAAATAGTGAAGATGTTTAACAACAAATTCCAAGGAATTTCTTTCTAATGAACCTCCAAACTAGAAATCAACTACTTGAGTCAATTTATGGATGTAGGAATGAATATATTTAAGAAAGTATCAGTTGGGTATGTTTTATGTTATTTTCGTGTATGGGGGAGGGGGGAGGTGCACATGTTAGTGACACACCTAGAAATCTCTCTGACACCTTCACGAAAATGATCTATAGGCCATTTCTGACGTGAGTGCAATGAGCGCCAAATTTTTTTGGGTTGTTTTTGGCTATTTGGGGGCATCTTCTAAAAATATGTAACTTAACCTCGGTTAAGGGATTGGAGTCTATTTTCTAATCCGGGTTAAAAAATTAGGGTATTGGATGCTGTAGAATACCTATACTTTGTATTGTGAGGGATTCATAATGATAATGATAAAATTGGAGGTGTAGCTCCAAGGTTTGTTGGTTTTCCCGGTTAATGGTATCCATGGTAAATATCCATGTTTTATGTGTGAATGGTGTGGTGTATTCTCTGTTTTTCTTAAAGAATATGTATTCTTTTCTTCTCTACATAGGTTTATAACTTACATTATCAACATTCAACATAATCTTTGAACACTGATCTACTAGCATCAAGTATGTTCTGCAAGCCTTCCCAAGAACTAGGTATGGGTCTTGGAGTCTTGGAAATTGTTGGGGGAGGAAACCATGAACCTATAGAAGCTTATAGGAAGCTTATAGGAATCCAAGGACAAAAAACCATTGGATATGGATCTCAAGGCCCTAGATATGGTTAAGAAATGAAACTTAGGACTTATTCCCTAAAGGAGTATTTTAGGGATCTATTAAAATATGCATACATTAAACCACCACAAAATAGCCTTTTGATGGTATCTTTGGCATCTGGTGGACAAATGGGTATTGTTAGGATATTTTGAGTAGCGATATTGATTTTTGGGCCTTAGAAATGTGCCTTAGTCCATGAAGGGTGATTTTAGGAATCTAGGGCCAAGAATAACAACTTAAACCACCACATATATGCCCCCTTAATGGTACCTTTGGCATATGAGGGGAGATATGAATGCTATCAAGAGTTTTTTAGCACTAGATATGTGTCTTAGAGCTATGGACATAGTTGAGAAATTAAAAATTTGGGACATGGGACCTAATGGGAGATTTAACTCATTGAGGTACAATAAAAACACCTTAAACCATAAAAAATGACATCCCAAGGGTATCCTTGACATCCTAGTGGGGATATGGGAATCATTAGAATTTTTGAAAACTAGGTGTTGGTTTATAGGTATTGGACATGGTGCAAATGGGAAACCTAACCAATAGTGTTAGTTTTTCAACATTACGCTAGCATTATGTTAGGATATTTACTGAGAGAATAACAAGTACATCAATCAAACACAAGAGACAATGAACACAGTGTTTTTGATCGGGGAAACCATAAATGGAGAAAACCCCGCAACTTCCTCAGAGATAGAATCAGCACAAGATGTAAAACCCCAAAACAGTAAGATGCACTCCCGACAGCAGTAATCTTCTTCTTGTCTAGCCCTAGTGTCTTCTCCTTCCTCAACTATGCACTACAATTGAGTGTGTGAGTGATGTGTACTAAATAGAGACCCCAGCTCTCTATTTATACTAATCCCAACATGACTAAAACCCTACTAGGGCCGACCTCTACTTGGAGATTCTAATAACCCTAGTGCCCCGGAACTGCGGGGACTTTAACCCTTACACAATCGGAGGGTTACCCACTATGACTTGACATGACTTGTTTACATTATTGATTCTCCTAATAGAAACATCGGGGCATGACAACATGACTCAATTACATAATAGATACATCCCAGAATAAACATCAGGTTACAATACATAAGATACATAGATGAATACATTCCGAAGTTACAAATACATCAACACTCACTCTTAACTAGGAAGGTATTCTTTCGACACAATTTTCAGCACTGGTCTTCTTCTCTGTATCAACTGGATCATCTCGTCATCTCGAGTATTCTAAGTCTTCAAGTCATCTTCATCTTCAAGTCATCTTTATTCTTCGAATGTGGATCATCATGGGACATCATCACTGGATCTGGATCATCTCTCGATCTGGATCATCATGGTACATCATCACTGGATCTCGATCATCTCTCGATCTAGATCATCACTGGACTGGATCTGGATCATCACTCGATCTGGATCTGGATCTGGATCATCTCTCAATTTGGATCATCACTGCTGGATCTAGATCATCACTCAATTTGGATCTCTCGGAGTCATCATAACTGGATCTGGATCATAGCTCGATCTGGATCTCATATGGTCATCATCATGTGTGTACTATCTTGTCATAGGAAGTTCTACAGGGCCAACCTTCTTTCATGCTGGTTGTAGGCCTAGCCAATAGGTAGGTCTTCGCCCAGCACTTATATTTGACCTACTCGTCAGAAAGGCACGCCCAGCACTTACATCTAACCTACTCATCAGAAAGGCATGCCCAACACTCACATCTGATCATGTAGTAAACTACAATCACATCAGAAAGGCCCTGCACTCACATCTATCATGGAAGGAACTGAATCCTCTCACCATGATAGAATGGCCTGCCCTTACATCTGACATGGAAGGAAATTAATCCTCTCACCATGAAAGAATGGCCCGCACTTACATCGGCCATGGAAGGAACTTAATCCTCTCACCATGATGGAATGGCCCGCACTTACATCGGCCATGGAAGGAACTTAATACTCTCACCGTGACGGAATGGCCTGCACTTACATCAGCCATGGAAGGAACTTAATCCTCTCACCATGATGGAATGGAATGCACTCACATCTAACTTGGAAGGAACCAAATCATCCACCCTTGTCAGAAAGACCCCCAGTCCCAGACTGAGCTACCTGGTAACTGACCAGGTGCCTCCACTCTCCTGGAGAGTGGCAGTTTCCCTTACATCTGTCCTACTCGACAGAATGGCCAGCACTCATATATGACATGGAAGGAACTGAATCCTCTCACCATGAGAGAATGGATCAGCCCTTACATCTGACCTGCTCATCAGAATGGATTTGGATCTTTAGCACTCATATCTGACATGGAAGGAACTGAATCCTCTCATCATGACAGAATGGCTCAGCCCTTACATCTGACCTACTCGTCAGAATGGATTTGGGACTCATCACTTTCCCTTAGAGGAAACCTCGATTTGGAGAACACCAAGCTTCTCCCTGAAGTACTTGAACTTCACTCTGGCTAATGGCTTCGTCAACACATCAGCTATATGTTCCTCCATCGCAACATACTGGAGCTTCACTGTTTCTCTCTACACCATATCCCTGATATAGTGATACTTGATCTCGATGTGATTCAACTTGTCATGGAACACTGGATTCTCTGACAACTTCATGCAACTCTAGTTGTCACAATGTATACAAGTAGCATCCATCTGGAGATCAAATAAATCAGACAGTAGCTTCCTCAGCCATACTGCCTCACAACTAGCTGAACAAGCTGCGACATACTCTGCTTCAACTGTACTCAGTGCCACACAGGATTGCTTCCTGCTAAACCAAGAGATCACACCTGATCCCATACTGAAGCAACACCCTGAAGTGCTCTTCCTATCGATGGCATTGCCTGCCCAATCTGAATCAACATAACCCTCCAAGTTAATCTTTTGATTCGCATCATACTTGAGCCCATAATCAATTGTACCCCTCAGGTACCTCAGAACATGCTTTGCAACAATCAAGTGAACATTTCTCGGATCTGACAAGAACTGGCTCAAGGTGTTCACAGCAAAGCAAATGTTTGGTCTCGTGTTCGTTAGGTACATCAATGACCCAATCATCTGACGATACATCGTAGCATCAATCGACTCTGAAGAAGCATCATTCAATAGCTTCAGGTTCGATGCCATAGGTGTGGCCATAGTCTTGCAGTCCTTCATCCCAAACCTCTTCAGGATCTCTACTGCATACTTCCCTTGTCCAAGGAAGATTCCATCCACACTCTGCCACACCTCCATACCTAGAAAGTAATGCATCATACCCAAGTCCTTCATCTCATACTCAGCTCCAATCTTTCTCTTCGTATCAATAATCAACCCATCCATTCCTGTCACGAACAGATCATCTACATATAGTAGAAGCATCACTGGGTTGCCATCTTCAACCTTGTAGTAAAGGTTGGAATCTCCTTTACTCTTGGTAAATCCCAAACTGGATAGAAAGCTATCAATTCTGCCATACCATTTCCTGGGTGCCTATTTCAAACCATACAAGGCTTTCTTCTATCTGCATACATGAGACTCCTTGTCATGTGTCTCAAAACCAAGTGGTTGTTCTACATACACTTCCTCTTCCACTACACCATTCAAGAAAGCAGTCTTGACATCCATCTGGTGTATCTTCCATTTCATCACTACAGCCAGAGCAAGTATTGATCTAATGGGAGTGTATCTTGCTACAAGTGCAAAGGTCTCTTAATAGTCTATTCCCTCTTTCTGAGAGAAACCTCGAGCTACAAATCTCACCTTATACTTTTCAATGCTACCATATGCAGCATGTTTGATCTTGTAGATCCATTTGGAAGTTACAACTGACTTCTTGTCTGGTCTTGGGACAACATCCCAAACATCATTCTTCATGATCGATTGGTACTCTTCGATCATAGCATCCTTCCATTCTTTCTGTTCTGCCGCTTCTTCATAACTGGAAGTTTCTTTATCAATGAAATCACATAGTAAAGCTACATACCCGGAACAGGATCTAATCCTCTTTCTTTCTCTGTGATTCTCTTTTGGAGCCCCATATCTTTCCACACCTTGGATAAGTTCTTGTACCCAAGAAGGTTTCCTCTTATGAGGATTCTTCTCCAGAGGTGGATCTACAGGTCTTTGTGGTTCTTCAAATTCTTGATCTTCTTCTCGAGTTTCTTCATTCATAGTTGTATCATGGATTCTGGGTGCTTCTGCTTCTTCAGGTTCTTCAGCAGGTTTCTTTCTGGATTTGTTGTAAGTTGTGTCTTCATCAAATGTCACATCCCTGCTGATGTCAATATTCTTATATCTTGTGAAATATATTATGTAAGCCTTCGAGCTTTCAGAGTATCCCACAAATATACCCTTCTTTCCTGAAGGATCTAATTTAGTCCTTTTCTCTTTTGGAATGTGGATGTACATAGGACAGCCGAATATTCTGAGATGGCTGACTTCTGGTTTCTTTCCAGAGAAGACTTCTTCGGGAGTCTTGTTCTCGAGTACCCTATGTGGAGTATGGTTCTGTACATATACCACTGTTCTGGAAACTTCCGCCCAAAGATGCATAGGAAGGTCTTGATCATGAAGCATGGCTTTTGCAGCTTCCATGATGGTTCTGTTCTTCTGTTCCGCAACCCCATTCTGTTGTGGATTATAAGGAGTGGAAAACTCCCTCTTAATCCCTGATTCTTTGCATAGCTCTTTGAATTCATTTGAAGTGAATTCTCCACCATTATCTGATCGAATGGTATTGATCTTCTTTTCAGTATGGTTTTCGATCAAGGCTTTGAATTCTTTAAACTTGTTGAATACTTCATCTTTGTTCTTCATGAAGTAAACCCACATCTTCCTAGCAAAGTCATCAATAAAAGAAACATAATATACATACCCGCTTAGAGAGTTTGATGACATAGGACCGCATACATCGGAGTGGATGATTTCCAAGATTCATTTTGCTTTGCTTTCACTGCTTGGAAATGTCTTCTTTGTATTCTTTCCTTTCGCACATCCTTTGCAGACCCCATCATGTTTTTCTTGAATTTATGGAAGACCTTCGACAGCTTTGCTTGCAATAGGTAGTTCTCTGTAATGCACATGTGCAAGCCTTATATTCCAAAGTTCACTTGGCTCTACTGTGTCATGGACCAAGGCTTGTTCTGGATGGCCCTTCAGTTTGTATAATCCTCCTTCTTGTTCTCCAATTACTACTGCATCATCGATAGTCTTTCCTTTTGGCCACATGATGACTTGACCATCTATGAATGCAACCCGCATTCCTTTTGCATCTAATGCTGATATGGAGAGAAGGTTCTTCTTGAGTCCTTGTGAGGTAATTCATGTTCTAACAGTCTTACAAAGGATTCCTTGAATCCATTCATATGTTTGGAAGCCCCACTGTCTATAAGCCAATCATCACTCCCATGAGTAATGTTACCTGTGAGAGCTGATATCAGAACATATTCATCCTCGCTTGAAGAATCTTCACTTTCATATCTCAATCTCTTTCTGGATGGTTCATCATCCTCTGTAGCATGAGCATGATGTCTTCTTTTGTTTCTCTTCTTTACTATCTTCTGTTTGTTAGGACAATTCCTTGCATAGTGTCCTGCTTCATCACAAGTATAGCATATGATCCTAGATACATCTCTTCTAATATTATCTCTGTGAGAGTGCTTACCTCTAGAGCCATGAGGTCTTCTTTTTCTTGACTTGGAGTGAGACTTGGAGTGTACTGTGAGAGCTTGGTCTTCACTTCCCATATTCTCTTCTCGAGCAGCTGTCCGAGCTTCTTCTTGAGAGCACTCTTCCCATAGTCTACAGAACTTGACTAACTTCTTCCTAGCACAGATTCCTTGAATGAAAGAATCCCATGACCGAGGAAGGCCATTCAATGTAGTCATTACAATCTCTGCATTTTCCACTTCTTCATCAACTGCTTCTAGTTTCTATTTGATTTGAGAAACTCTTGTGAAGTAAGACTGGATTGTTCTGCATTCTGAATCTTCACATTCTTCAGTTGGTTTCTCAGGGTCATCTTCCGATTGATGTTCTTTCCTTCAAACAATTTGGTTAGGGCATCAAACATAGCTTTAGGTGTCTTGAGCCTGAGGACACCTGTGGGATAAGGTGATCCTTGATAGAATCAGCAATGATCCTCTTTTCCATAACCATCCTCTTATTATGTAAGGTCTTTGCCTCATCTCCCTATGGAACTGGAACCTCCTCATGGATGTAGGAGTCTAATTCATTTTCTTCCAGGACCAAGGAGATCCTATACTTCCAGGCTCGGAAGTTTTCAACTCCCTCAAGCTTTTCATCAAGCTTGGTATGATGAGACATCTTAAATGAGAACCTCAAATGGAAATACAAAAGATTTTAGATCTTACCAGGTTCAAGATGTCGGATCTGAAACTTGAGCTGAAATCCTGCAGAGCTAGTTCAGGAGCAAATTAGGGTTTTGCTTTTCTGGAGTTCTGTCCACCCAAATACCTTGAAATTTGTCCCTAACTTTGATTTTGGGGAGGAGATAAATCCAGGCCTGGGCTCACTGAAAAATTCCTCTTCTGTAAAAAGCCCTAATTTTCGACAGTAGTGACAGGTCCAAAACTGAAAAACCTCAGAATTGGATTCTGCTTCGACAGAAAGATGCGCCCTAAGGAGGAGAGTTGTTCCACCTTACTTTTGCTGAAAATCTATGGAGGAAGATCCACAAACTAGGAAGCCCTAGTTCCCGCAGTTGCACAGTGTCTTGTTATCAGGTTAGCTCTGCTACCATGTTAGTTTTTCAACATTAAGCTAGCATTATCTTAGGATCTTTACTGAGAGAATAAAAAGTACAACAATCAAACACAAGAGACAATGAACACAGTGTTTTTTATCGAGGAAACCATAAATGGAGAAAACCCTGCAACTTCCTTAGAGATAGAATCAGCACAAGATGTAAAACCCCAAAACAGTAAGATGCACTCCCGACAGCAGTAATATTCTTCTTGTCTAGCCCCAGTGTCTTCTCCTTCCTCAACTATACGCTACACTTGAGTGTGTGAGTGATGTGTACTAAATAGAGACCCCAACTCTCTATTTATACTAATCTCGACATGACTAAAACCCTACTGGGGCCGACCTCTACTTGGAGAGTCTAATAACCCTAGTGCCCCAGAACTACGGGGACTTTAACCCTTACAAAATCGGAGGGTTACCCACTATGGCTTGACATGACTTGTTTACATTATTGATTCTCTCGATCAGAACATCGGGGCATGACAACATGACTCAATTACATAATAGATACATCCCGGAATAAACATCGGGTTACAATACATAAGATACATAGATGAATACATTCCGAAGTTACAAATACATCAACACTCCCTCTTAACTAGGAAGGTATTCTTTCGACACAATTTTCAGCACTAGTCTTCTTCTCTGTATCAACTGGATCATCTCGTCATCTCAAGTATTCTAAGTCTTCAAGTCATCTTCATCTTCAAGTCAACTTTATTCTTCGAATCTGGATCATCATGGGACATCATCACTGGATTTGGATCATCTCTCAATCTGGATCATCATGGTACATCATCACTGGATCTGGATCATCTCTTGATCTGGATCATCACTGGACTGGATCTGGATCATCACTCGATATGGATCATCACTACTGGATCTGGATCATCACTCGATTTGGATCTCTCGGAGTCATCATAACTGGATCTGGATCATAGCTCGATCTGGATCTCATCTGGTCATCATCATGTGTGTACTATCTCATCATAGGAAGTTCTATAGAGCTAGCCTTCTTTCATGTTGGTTGTAGGCCTAGCCAACAGGTAGGTCTTCGCCCAGCACTTATATCTGACCTACTCATCAGAAAGGCACACCCAACACTTACATCTGACCTACTCATTAGAAAGGAACACCCAACACTCACATATGATCATGTAGTAAACTACAATCACATCAGAAAGGCCCCGCACTCACATCTATCATGGAAGGAACTGAATCCTCTCACCATGATAGAATGGCCTGCCCTTACATCTGACATGGAAGGAACTTAATCCTCTCACCATGAAATAATGGCCCGCACTTACATCGGCCATGGAAGGAACTTAATCCTCTCACCATGATGGAATGACCCACACTTACATCGGCCATGGAAGGAACTTAATCCTCTCACCATGACAGAATGGCCCGCACTTACATCGACCATGGAAGGAACTTAATCCTCTCACCATGACGGAATGGCATGCACTCACATCTGACCTGGAAGGAACCAAATCCTCCACCCTCATCAGAAAGGCCCCGCACTCACATCTATCATGGAAGGAACTGAATCCTCTCACCATGACGGAATGGCATGCACTCACATCTGACCTGGAAGGAACCAAATCCTCCACCCTCATCAGAAAGGCCCCCAGTCCCAAACTGAGCTACCTAGTAACTGACCAGGTGCCTCCACTCTCTCAGAGAGTGGTAGTTGCCCTTACATCTGTCCTACTCGACAGAATGGCCAGCACTCATATTTGACATGGAAGGAACTGAATCCTCTCACCATGACATAATGGCTCAGCCCTTACATCTGACCTGCTCGTCAGAATGGCTTTGGATCTTTAGCACTCATATCTGACATGGAAGGAACTGAATCCTCTCACCATGACAGAATGGCTCAGCCCTTACATCTGACCTACTCATCAGAATGGCTTTGGAGGAAATCACTTTCCCTTGGAGGAAACCTTGATCTGGAGAACACCAAGCTTCTCCCTGAAGTACTCAAACTTCACTCTGGCTAATGGCTTCGTCAACACATCAGCTATCTGTTCCTCCGTCACAACATATTGGAGCTTCACTGCTCCTCTAGTCTGCACCATATCCCTGATATAGTGATACTTGATCTCGATGTGATTCGACTTGTCATGGAACAATGGATACTAAATAGAGACCCCAACTCTCTATTTATACTAATCTCGACATGACTAAAACCCTACTAGGGCTGACCTCTACTTGGAGAGTTTAATAACCCTAGTGCCTCGAAACTGCGGGGACTTTAACCCTTACACAATCGGAGGGTTACCCACTATGACTTGACATGACTTGTTTACATTATTGATTCTCCCAATCGGAACATCAGGGCATGACAACGTGACTCAATTACATAATAGATACATCTCGGAATAAACATCGGTTTACAATACATAAGATACATAGATGAATACATTCCAAAGTTACAAATACATCAACAATTAGGACCTAAAGGAAGCATTTGGATATCCATGAATAATAAAAATGCATCAAATAGCACACATGGACTCCCAAGGGTATCTCTGGCCTTCAATTGCACATGTGGACATATTAGTATTTTTTTAGATATTGGTATGGATATGGGGCTCTTGGCATGATCAAGGTAAGAAACCTAAGCCTTATGCCCTATAATAAGAGTCCACACATCCAAATAAAATAATAACACCTTGAACCACCACATATGTCCTCGAGAATGTATGTTTGGCCTCTAAGTGAGTGTGTGGGTGACATTAGTAATTTTTTATCATAATGTATGGTATCAAGTCCTTGGAAATGGTTGGGGGGGGAGGGGACCTAGGATTTAGTCATAAAAGGAATACCTTTGGAATCTATGAAAACAAACACAATATAAACTACCATACATAACATCGTAAGGGAATCATTGGCCTTCGACCAGGGATATGGGCGCCCTTAGGAAGTTTTGAGAACTAGGTATGGGTTTTGGGGCCTTGGAAAAAATGAGATGAGGAAACTTGGGCCTCATTTCCTAAATGAAGTATATAAGAATACAAAGTCAACAAAATACCTTGAACCACTACACATGTCCTCCAAATTATACCTTTGAACTTCAAATACGGTTATTCCTCCAATTATTGTGCATCCACCATAGCTAAACTCTAGGAATATTAATTCATTGACTCCTCCATCAAGTCCTCCTAGTACTCCATGTTCCCATGAAGGGTTTACACTTCCATCTCGGTGAGCTTTAGATTATGTAACATACCCAAATCTACTAGAAACATCTTGACCCCAGAAAAAATGCATTAATTATCTTTACATGAGGTCAATTCTTAAAGAAATCCAATAATTTGGTTAAATAGTGAAGATGTTTAACAACAAGTTCCAAGGAATTTCTTTCTAATGAACGTCCAAACTAGAAATCAACTACTTGAGTCAATTGATGGATGTAGGAACAAATATATTTAAGAAATTATCTGTTGGGTATGATCTATATTTGTTGTGTGTATGGGGGAGGGGGGAGGTGCGCATGTTAGTGACACACCTAGCGATCTCTCTGACACCTTCACGAAAATGGTCGATAGTCTGTTTCTAACGCGAGTGCAGTGAGCACCAAATTTTTTTGAGTTGTTTTTAGCTGTTTTGGGGAATCTTCTAAAAATATGTAATTTAACCTCGGTTGAGGGATTAGAGTCTATTTTCTAAACCGGTTTAACAAATTAGGGTATTGGATGTTGCAAAATACCTATATTTTGTATTTTGAGGGATTCATAATGATAATGAGAAAATAGGAGGTGTAGCTCCAAGGTTTGTTGGCTTTCTCGGTTAAGGGTATCTAGGGTAAATCTTTGTGTTTTATGTGTGAATATTGTGGTGTATTCACTTTTTTTCTTAAATAATATGTATCCTTTGCTTCTCTACACAGGTTTAAAACTTACATTATCAACATTCAACATAATTTTTGAACACTGATATACTAGAATAAAGTATGTCCGCATGCCTTCCCAAGAACTAGGTATAGGTCTTGGAATCTTGGAAATTGTTGGGGAAGGAAACCACGAACATAGGCCCAAAAATAAGCTTATAGGAATCCAAGGCCAAAAAACCCTTCAAACCACCACGCATGACCTCCTGAGGGGATAATTTTCCCTTGAGTAGGGATATAGAGGACAAAAAACCTAGATGTCTTTAATCCCAAAGGGTATATTCTTAACCTAAAGGGACAAGAAAGATGCCTCAAACCACCCCACGTAATCTATTGAGCTAATGTTTAACCTCCAAGTGGGGATCTAGGTTCCATCGAGAGTTTTTGAATACTAGGTATGTCTCTCAGATCCCTAGACATGGTCGACAGAGGAAACCTAGGCCTCAATCCCTAAAGGAAGTTTCTAGGAATTCAAGGCTAATAAAAATGCCTCAAACCATGACATGTCACATTCTAAGGATACTATTTTCCTTTGAGTCAGGATACAAAGAGCATTATTAGGTTTTAAGCACTATTTATAGATTTTAGGTCCTTGGAAATGACAAAGGGGGGAATCTAGGAATTGCACCCTAAAGGAAGCTTCTAGGTATCTAAGGTCATGAATAACGCCTTGAACAACCAAAAATGTCCTTTTGAAATTATATTTGGACTTTGAGTGAGGATACCTATGCCACTAGGATATTTTTAGCACTAAGTATGGGTCTCGAGGCCTTAGACATTGTTAAGCAATGAAACTTAGGCATTATTCCCTAAAGGAATCTTTTAAGGATCTATGGGAAATATCCACACCTTAAACCGCCACAACAAATAGCCTTTTGATGGTATCTTTGACCTCTGGTGAAAAATGGGTATTATTGGGATATTTTGAGTAGTGATATTGATTTTTGGGCCTTGGACATGATTGGTTTCTAGGCCTTAGACATGTGCCTTAGTCCCTGAAGGGCGAATCTATGAATCTAGGGCCAAGAATAACACCTTAAACCACCACATATTCCCCCTAATGGTACCTTTGGACTATGAGGGGAGATATGAATGCTATCAAGATTTTTGAGCACTAGATATGTGTCTTAGAGCTATGGACATGTTGAGAAATGAAACTTAGGACATGGTCCCTAAGGGGATTTTTAACGTATTGAGGTCCAACAACAACACCTCAAACCATCAAAAATGATATCCCAAGGGTATTCTTGAAACCTAAACCTTAGGCCATAAAGGAATATTTTGGATATCCATGAATAAGAGAAATGCATCAAATACTGCACATGGACTCCCAAGGGTATCTTTGGCCTTCAAGTGCGCATGTGGACATATAAGGATTTTTTAAGATATTGGTATGGATCTTAGGGATATTTCCATGATAAAGGTAAGAAACCTAAGCCTTATGCCCTAGAATAAGAGTCCACACATCCAAATAAAATAATAACACCATGGACACAACACCTTGAACCACCACATAGGTCCTCCAGAGTGTATATTTGGAATCTAAGTGAGTGTTTGGGTTCCATTAGGAATTTTTTATCATAATGTATGGTCTCATGTCCTTGGAAATGATTGGGGGGGGGGGGGTGACCTACGATTTAGGCATACAAGGAATACCTTAGGAATCCATGCAAACAAGCACAATATAAACTACCACACATAACATCGTAAGGGCATCCTTGGCCTTCGAGTGGGGATATGGGCGTCCTTAGGATGTTTTGAGAACTAGTTATGGGTTTTGGGGCCATGGAAACAATGAGATGAGGAAACGTGGGCCTCATTTCCTAAATTAAGTATATAAGAATACAAATTCAACAACACACCTTGAACCACTACACATGGCCTCCAAATTATACCTTTGGAATTCAAATATGATTATGCATGCAATTGTTATTTTTTAGAAATAAGTATGGGTTATGGATCCCTAGAGATGGTTGAGGGACATAAATGGAGCCTTGGGATTAGAAGGAATATTCTAGACATCTAGGGCTAAGAACAACACTTTGAATCAATGCATGGCCTTCCAAGGTGATCATTCACCTTTGAGTGGGGATATGTGCATCATTACGGAATTTTGAGCATTGAAATGGGTTTCAAGGGCCTTGAGCATGGTTGAAGGATGAAAAATAGGGTACATTCCCTAAATGAATATTATAGAAATATGGGGATAATAATGAAACCTCAAACCACCACACATATCCTCCCAAAGGATTTTGATAAACTCATGTAAGAAAAAAATACCAACATAATCTAAAATACAAGAATTCACACTGTCTCACACACATAATACACAAGGATTTACCCTCGAAGACTTAGAATGGGAAAACCAACCTACCTACGATTTTAGATCCACTCTATATATCATTATATTATCTTTTATGTTTACAACACAATATTATACCATCCAAAACCCTAATCCAATAACCCATAGTAGGTTACAATCTTAATTTCCTAACCATAATGAGTTTACAATAGGTTAAAAAAACTTTGGACAAAAAAATTCAAAACATACCATAATAGACAATTTTTTTCTTTTGAGTCCTCCATCTCGACACCACGGTTGTTATATGGACCTAAAAAGAGTACAACTCATGTCCAATACTTCAAATAGGATCCATGAAGATCTCCAAGCAGGCATATGAGCATTATTAGGAACTTTTGAGCATTAGGTATGGGTCTTGATGCCTTGACCAGGTTCAGTGGATGAAAATTGATCCTTAGGTCCCAAACAAAAATTCTATGGCTTAAAGTTCATGAACAACACCTTGAAACGCCACCTAGGACCTGATATATATAAGATATTTGGTTTTTAATTAGGGTTACATGGGCATCATTATAAGTTTTTGAGCACTGAAGGTTGTTCACAAGGCTTTGTATATCGTCATGGAAGAAATCCTAAGGCTTATGCCCTAATTAAATCTATTATGCATACAATTCCAAGAAGGATGCCTGAAACAAACACATATGTACTCTGGTAGGGATATGAGTTCCATTAGTGGGTTATTGACACTAGTTATGGGTCTCACAACCTTGATCATGATTGGGCGATGAAACACAAGTTGTATTCCATAAGGTTGCTTCTATGCCTTGAGGATCATGGCCATTACTTGAAGAACCACATATGACCTCTCTATGGGATGTCGAGGATATAGCTACCACTAAAAGGTTTTGAGCACTATAGGTCGGTTGTGTAGCCCTTTTAATGATCGATAGAGTAAACCCATACTTTAGTGCCAAAATGAAGAACCCAAGGTGGTTATTGTGTCCTTAGACATGCCATGGGGAGGAATACCAATTCCTTCACGCTTAGAATATGATTTTATAAATCGTTGATCATGCATGTGATCCAATACCACCACAAAACTATTGTAAAATTATTCTTTGGACTACATGTGTCATATGGGTGAAACATATTATTTTTTCATATACCTTAGGAATCCATGCAAACAAGCACAATATAAACTACCACACATAACATCGTAAGGGCGTCCTTGGCCTTCTAGTGGGGATATGGGGGTCCTTGGCCTTCTAGTGGGGATATGGGCATCCTTAGGATGTTTTGAGAACTAGTTATGGGTTTTGGGGCCCTAGACACAATGAGACGATGAAACGTAGGCCTCATTTCCTAAATGAAGTATATAAGAATCCAAAGTCAACAACATACCTTGAACCACTACACATGGCCTCCAAATTATACCTTTGTAATTCAAATATGATTATGCATGCAATTATGATTTTTTAGAAACAAGTATGGGTTATGGATCCCTAGAGATGGTTGAGGGACAAAAATAGAGCCTTGGGATTAGAAGGAATATTCTAGATATATAGGGCCAAGAACAACACTTTGAATCAATGCATGACCTTCCAAGGTGATCATTCACCTTTGAGTGGGGATATGTCCATCATTACAAAATTTTGAGCATTGAAATGGGTTTCAAGGGCCTTGAGCATGGTTGAAGGATGAAACATGGGGTAAATTCCCTAAATGAATATTATAGAAATATGGGGCTAATAATGAAACCTAAAACCACCACACGTAGCCTCCCTAAGGAGTTTGATAAACCCATGTATGAAAAAAATACCAACATAATCTAAAATACAAGAATTCACACTGTCCCACAGACATACTATACAAGGATTTACCCTGGAAGACTTAGAATGGGAAAACCAACCTACCTACGATTTTAGATTCGCTCTATATATCATTATATTATATTTTATGTTTACAACATAATATTATACCATCCAAAACCTACTCCAATAACCCATAGTAGGTTACAACCCTAATTTCCTAACCATAATGAGTTTACAATAGGTTAAAAAACCTTTGGACAAAAAAATTCAAAACATACCATAATAGACAATTTTTTTCTTTTGAGTCCTCCATCTCTGAACCACAGTTGTTATATGGACCCACAAAGAGTACAACTCATGTCCAATACTTCAAATAGGATCCATGAAGATCTCCAAGCAGGCATATGAGCATTATTAGGAACTTTTGAGCATTAGGTATGGGTCTTGATGCCTTGACCAGGTTCAGTGGATGAAAATTGATCCTTAGGTCCCAAACAAAAATTCTATGGCTTAAAGTTCATGAACAACACCTTGAAACGCCACCTAGGACCTGATATATATAAGATATTTGGTTTTTAATTAGGGTTACATGGGCATCATTATAAGTTTTTTAGCACTGAATGTTTTTCACAAGTCCTTGTATATCGTCATGGAAGAACTCCTAAGGCTTAGGCCCTAATTAAATCTCTTATGCATACAATGCCAAGAAGGATGCCTCAAACAACCACATATGTACTCTAGTAGGGATATGAGTTCCATTAGTGCGTTATTGGCACTAGTTATGGGTCTCACAACCTTGATCATGATTGGGTGATGAAACACAAGTTGTATTCCATAAGGTTGAATTTATGCCTTGAGGATCATGGCCATTACTTGAAGAACCACATATGACCTCTCTATGGGATGTCGAGGATATAGCTACCACTAAAAGGTTTTGAGCACTATAGGTCGGTTGTGTAGCCCTTTTAATGATCGATAGAGTAAACCCATACTTTAGTGCCAAAATGAAGAACCCAAGGTGGTTATTGTGTCCTTAGACAAGACATGGGGAGGAATACCAATTCCTTCACGCTTAGAATATGATTTTATAAATCGTTGATGATGCATGTGATCCAATACCACCACACAACTATTGTAAAATTATTCTTTGGACTACATGTGTCATATGGGTGAAACATATTATTTTTGCATATAAGGTTTCGTTTCTATTTTATTTTTTAATCTTCTATTGGTGTTCTCTAATAGCCGTGACATGCAAAGTAATACAACTAGATAATCGGTTGCTTCCATGCATATCCCCAATTCGATCTCCATTATTATAGATCTTAGGTAGCATAGATATTAATATTACTGTTATTTGTATATAGCGAGTACGCGATATAAACATATCAAGCACGCGTTGTGTTAATATTGAGTACGTGAATTAGAACTCTCCACATGGCACAGACACAAAATCATGGTGCAAATATAAAATTTGAATTTAGGTAGCACTTTTGACAATCCTACTCACATAAGTACGTGCCACCTCCTACCCTAATGTTTTGCTATGTATTTAGCTTCGGAGTAAACACGCCTGCTTTTATGGAACTAACACAACCATGTCCAATGTGACTTTCTTCCTCTTTTCCCAACATGTCTACGTTTGAAGGCCTACTACAATATGTTACAAACACTCATTGATGATGAAATTGCAAACATAGATAAAACATTTTCTGCACATTACAAATATGTAACTTTTTATAATAAAAAAATTATATTTTTATATCTTTTACTATTTTTCTTCTGATGTAACTTCTTAACAAAAAACCACCCGGTTAGTTTTTTGTCCATAAATTTTTAATTTCTCAACCATTTCATAAAAAATATGTATGTTGCACTACTAGACACCTACATCTACATCCTATAAAAAATGCAATCCTTAACCATTATATTAAGACCTTCAAAAGTTGCGCTAACACTTGGTGAACTGATATTGAGGTATCCTCACATAGATAATTATGAAAAAAATTAAAAACATGCTAATTTTATTTTGGAAAATTAACACTACACAACTAGTACTACTTCTTACATACATGTTTACAAGTTCTTGTATATTGGTTCCAACATTTAGGCACTCAAAGGTTGCACTAACATGGACATACAACTTATAATTTGCAAACAAACAAAAATATCAATGTAAAAAAACATTCTAAATGACCTAGTTATGAGAATTTTCAATAAATATAAGTTATATATCTAGAAAGGTGATTTTATTTCCTACAGTTAATTTTTTAAACTAAAACCAAGATTAATTGTGCAAGTGTCTTGAAATAGCCTTTAAAGATGAGGGATGTATGCTTTTTCTATTTTTTGTTGCATCTAACGCACCGAAAGTGACCATCATTAGCTTGCACTGACCTTCTGTCTGATTTAGGTTGTCGACTTCATTTTTTTAAAGTTGTTTAACATTGATTAATGAGTTTTAATTTGTTATTAAAATTTAATTAAGGAGATTTAATATGTGATTAAAGTCTGGGTTGTTTAATCTTATGGTTTTATTTTGTTTAGAATTCAAGCTATTTAGTTCAAGTTTTAATGATGCTTCCACGTGATTGTGAGTTGTTGATGCTCACTGTTGGTTGTTTTAAGTTTTTTAATTGATTTGAATTATAATCGTTAAGAAATTTTGGATCATGTTCAAAGCTCTGCTTACGTTTTTAGTCACTGATGGTTATTCGTGTGGTTGTGTAGCATCGGGGTGCGTTATAGTGTGGTGTTATAGAATGTTAGTTGTATTTGATCCCTTTATATTTAAAGAGGAATGATTACTTGCTTGTTTGGTGGTGTACATGCTACGTTACATTATGATGTTTTCTTCCATGTTGCACATATACTTCTCAAATTGTTGTTATGACTATTTTCTATTATGATTGGTCATTTTATAAATATTTATAGAATTCATTATAATGGTTTTAAACATGCCTATGAAATTGATCATGGTCGTTTCTGATTGTGGTGATGATGTAAATGAAAATTTAGTTCAAGGAATTTTCTCACTACCCACGTGATATTTTTACTAGTTGTAGTGGCGATCAATGTTAATAGTTGTCATAATTGTCATTTCACACATGAAGTATTTAGTTAGTGTTTTTTTCTTCTATATTATGTGATATCATTGTTTTTTTTCTACACCTAATGCATTTCTCTAATAACGGTTTTTGGAAACAATCTAATGAATTTTCCTATAGTTCATGCTTAAGTTGCTTCAAATGAATAATGCTTTTACTACAATTGTTTCTTGTATTGTATAGAATGACTACATGTCATTTTCATAGCACCTGCATTCATTTCAGTGCATTTTGTCATAGCACAAGCACATTGATACTAGCTTTGTATTCTTAAATGCTTCCTTGCAAAAAAATCTATGTTCATAAAGGCTTTACCCTTCTACTTTGCACTGTATCGATTATTTCTCTGCCACACCATTCAATTTGCATTGTCCTTCTTCTCATGCCCTCCCTTGCCATTTTTTTTGCATTGTCCTTTTGCTCTTGTCACGAACCTTTCCACTTTTGGTTCTTGTTTTCACATGAGTACTTGAATGTTCATATACCAATTGGTAGTAAGTTCCATAAACCCTATGGTATTTTTCCCATACTAAAAGGATCTTGGTTGCACTTTGGGTGAGACCTTAATACCTTTTGGAGGATTGAGAATTCCAACACATATAGACTACAATCAAATGCCAAGACATGTTACAATTTGTTGCAAATTTAAAGAACGTAAAAAAGGTGGTTGGGGAATGGAAAAAATAGAAAGCTAAGATGGCCCAACAAGAGATGTTGGATATAGAATATGATAAATCTACCCTTTTTCTATCTTGAATATGACATGAGTATTCTCACATGAATTAACTTGAATCCAAGAATAAAAATTACTTCATAGGAAAGAGTTGGTGGGGAGGATGAAAATTGAGATCTATAGATGGATGAGAGAGATAAAAACACTAAAGTTTTCCATGCCTATACAATGCATTGGAAAAATATCAACTCTACATGGGAAATTCCTAAAGAAGATGGAAATAGAGTTACAGTTTTTCAAGACAAATCATTGTTGGGGGTTGAGCCTTTTAAGACCTTGTATCAAGAGCCCCCAAAGGTGAACATTGCAAAAAGTATCAATCCCACCTCTTATTTCCTCAATTTTAAAATGATGTAGCAAATGAAGATGTCATGTCTGAAATGCTCAAATAAGAGTTAAGATGAATTCTAGAACCTTTTCAAATTCATAAGATCCCAAGTCTTGATGGATGGTTAGTAGGGATTTATTTAGGATTGTCAAAAATAGTACTATACAAACTCAACTAAACTATAGCAGGGGTCTAGTCCTGGGTATGTTAGGATTATTACAATCCTCCCTTGTCCATATATTCTCTATTGATCATCTTCTCTAGCATAGGGAGACATTATTACTATACTTGAGTATGGGGAACACATATAGAGGTTAATTTCCACTTACTCCATGTTCATGCATGAGTTTAAGTGCCTCTGAGACCATTCCCTACATTTTAGGAGCCACTCTGAGTGCCACCAACAACCTCCATCAGTTGGTTATGGTAGTTAACTAGTTATGCTGAGTCAACCTTCAATTACATTCAATTATATCACTCTCAGTTAGTCTAGTGCCAGTTTTACATGGATTCATGGGTAAGTGGCCCCTTTTTCCACCTACCTTGTAATTTTAACTGGTTTAAATAGTTTAACTGATTGTCAGACTAATTTAGTTATCCAAAGTTAGACTAGTGGCTCCCATACAGTGATCTAGACACTCCTAGTTAACCAGCCAGTCAGGTTTAGTTGGTAGATTTGAATCTTATCCACACGATTCAAATTCTCCTTATTGTAACACTGTTGTATACTGATGGATTAATGAAGATTAATGTTGTAATTAACTGATCAATTCTTATTATATTTGTATAAAATTTGTTTTGTTCAGTGTACATTGTTCCTAATATTCCACTGCACAATTCGCCTCTCAATTGATCTCATTTTCCTGTAGATCAATGGTTCAATAATTTAACATGGTATCATAGCCTTTTTTTTTGTAAGTAAGAGATTCTATTATAATACAAAAAAGTTACAAGGAGAGGCTGATCCACCGGTCGATGAGACATGACCTTCAGCCCAGGAAAAAGATCCAATCCATAAAAGACTGATACTGCTTACAGAATCGAGAGGAGGAGCAGGCTTGAAGATGCCTGGTTCTCAAAACACAAGAGTCAAAATTCCCTATTTACCGAACATACCAAAAACTTCCTATCAAACAGTAAAGAAGCCTATAAAAAACCCAGAGGGAAGCAGTACGACACTAAGGCATTTTACAAAGACAGATGTCGAAAGCAATCAAACGATAATATACCAAAGCATGGGATTCTTCCGCATGCCTAACAGCGAGCATTGTTGAATCAACAAAACATAGAGGGTCAGCTAACTTTTGAACGCAAAATCTGCTAGCGACCAGTTTCGCTGGGAAGATTACTTGGAAACTCCTCCCGGTGAGGTTGCGTGGCCAGGGCTAGAGAATTAACTGGAGTGTACCCCAGATTCTTAGACTTGGATTCAGGATTTGTCAGTAAGTTATGTGCTATCTATTCCGGAAGGCAAAACCTAGCCGCACTTTCCTGTTGCCCTAGGCGAATGGTATCCAAAGCCTCGCGAATGCCTTGAGCTGTTTGGATATTTGCTTGTATGTCGCGGGCTAACAAGATGCGTGTGGACCAGTATGGGTTGGGGACCAGGGGGCAACCCATAATTGCTTCGAACTCCCTGAGGAGATCAATTTCTAAAATTGTAATGAAGCCGTCGACCATCGTGGGTGTTTCAGACAGGTACTGATCACCCCCATTAAAAGGAACAACACCCAGAATGCCTCTGGCTTAGGGCAGTGGCTCTGCCTCCGCATTAGCAGAAGCATCACTGAGGTTTCTCCTATGATTATGGCCTCTCTCTCTAGATCTTACCCTCCACAATCTTGGAATTGCGCAGTCTTTCAAATAGGTAGGATACAAAAACAGAAAGGAAAAAAGGGAATTGGATGTGAGCATAGCCTCTGTCGATTGGATATAAATAGGACTTTCCGCAGCCGAGGATCTTCCCCTGCAATCCCCTACCTTTAATCTCCCTAAACCTATCATGATGCTCTGCAGCTCATCACGCTCAGGATGATCTCTCATCCTTTGCGAGCGATTCACGACCTCAATTTTTACAGCATGCCAATGGATACAGCCCTCCTTCATAGCTTTCAGACCATAATGATCCCTGTCAAGTGCAGTACCCTCTCTTCTAACTTCTCTCCTTCCCACGAGTCTCTCTTTATGGAAACCCTAGAAGTGATTGTAAAACCGATCTTTCCATCCTTTATGGAGGTTGTCATGTGCAGGTACCACATGCATCGTACACCGACAGCGTGTTGAGCATAGAAAATCGGAAAGGATCCACGTGTTAGGGAAGAGAATGACGTAAGCCTCACCGTCCCCCATCAGGCGAGCGATGACTCCCTTGTCCGGCCATGATTGTCGATTAAATTGTGGTGGGCCCTGCTGAGATGACAACACACCATTTTTGTACCTCCCCTTAGATCAGGGCCACCTGTCATTCGCATGCATAATGTGGAATGTTAAGCCTCATGTCTTCCTCCGCCACCTTGAAACAACCACTCCAGATTTGCTGAGCTTTTCCTTCGTCCTCCTTTGTCTTTGCATGAAAGGAAAACTCGCTCTCCACTCCCGTGTTAGACATGGCATCCACCACCTTGTTCCCTTCTCGCTTGACGTGAGTTAGCAGTAAGGATTCCTCTCTTGCGAGGATCTGTCAGAGGACTGATAATCTGCTCTCCCATCTCCAGTTTTTGGAAACTTGGGACGTGAGGGATCATGCTTGGAGTTTGCGAGCAGTGTTGATAATGATTTGGGAATCCCCTTCCACCACTAGAGGAAGTTTTCCTGTTTACTTAGCCCAGATCAGGCCATTGATTAACCCTTCTAGCTCGGCCATATTATTCGTGTTTGTCCCTATTGAGCCCCAGAAAAGGCTGAGGATGTTACTCCTTGAGTTTTGGATTACGCCTCCATATCCAGCGGGTCCTAGATTACCTTTGGTAGCACCATCGAAATTGAGTTTGAAGGTTCCAAAGGGAGGGGGGATCCAGAGCAGCGGGCTAGAGACGTGCACCGGCCTCGAGTGAGCAATTGAATTGTCTGGAGGTAATTCTTTTAACCCGAAATCTTGCAAAATACTCCGCTCATTAATTTTTGCACTGAATTCTTCCTGCGACCAAGATTGCAATGTTATAGTTTCTTTCATATGGATTTCAATGGAGTTCCACATCTCCTCGGGTTTCGTAGCTTTGTTCTTGAATATTTGTTTGTTTCTTGTCTTCCATATTTCCCATATTGTGAAGCCAGGGAAAAGTTCCCATAAACAATTTACAATTTTGTTTTTGAATCTATTTGTGGGCCACTCTGCAATAGTTAAGTCTGGTCTTCCTTTGTGTCTGTGATCTCTTCTGAAGATGGTCGCCCCCCTCTCCCATAAGGAGTTAACAACCCTACATTCGTCCAACAAGTGGTTAATAGTCTCATCCTTCTCTTCCCACATACAACAGCGGGATGGCCCATGAAAACCTCTGACCTGTAAGTTATCCCAGGTTAGGATGTGGCGTTTAATTACAAGCCAACAGAAAATTGAAACTTTGGGCCACCACCCTCCCTTCCATATTTTAATCCATTTAGCTTCTGGGATAACATTGAGGGTTTCCGTTAACAAGCCTATGGCTTCTTTTGGATTGAAATTGCCTGAGGTTGAGTACCCCCACCTTAGCTTATCTGGTTCCGCACTCAGGGAGAAACTTTTCTTGGAGAGCTCATTTAGGAAGTTATCTAAGTCTTCCCCTGGTGCTTTGTCTTGCCACCATCTCTTTCCCTTCCATCTTCTGACCCTCTGATCTGCAATGTTGTGATCCCAAAATTCTGCCACTTTAGCCATTGCGTTATTATGGAGGAAGGAACGTAAGAGAGGTGTGTCTTCTCCACATGAAATAGTTGGTTCCTGGTTCAGAGCCTCACTTGAGAATCTTGCATTTTGGTCGTTCCTGACTTCCCAGAAACTATGTTTTTGCACCATCCCCCGATTTTCTTGAGTTGTTTTCCAAATGCTGGATCTAGGGGGATCTTCACCAAACCTAACCAGGGAGTGTTGTGGCCATTGGGATGCATATTTCAAATGCCACATTTTGGCCCACGGTTCTTCATTGTAGTTCACACATCTCCACCAGATCTTTGCACTCATGACTTTATTATTATCTAAAGGATCTCGGAGGCCCAAACCTCCTAAGCTCTTCGGAGTGCATATGGTTTGCCAGTCCACCAGAGGCCATTTTCTGATATCTTTAGTTTCCCCCCCATAGGAATTGTCTCTGAATGTTCCTAATTTGTTTAATGATGGCTTTCGGGGATGCCAAAATTGAAAAGAGGTACATTGGCATCTCCTGCAGGACCGATTTCACCAGGATAAGTCTGCTTGGAAAATTAAGGGCTCTGAAGGTCCAAAGGCTGAGATTTTTGTTAATTTTGTCCAGTAACTCTTTCCAAGAGACTTGATTGATTGTAGATTCTACCATCAGGGCTCCTAGATACTTAGAAGGGAGGCTTCCTTCCTGAAATTCCAGGATTCTTAGGATGTTTTGCTTAGTAATCCTGGGGGTGTTGAAAAAGTAGGTATGTGATTTCTCCTTGTTGATTTCAAGGCCACTGGCTTCAAGAAATGTATTCAGATAATCTTTAATTCCCATAGCTTCATGCACCGAGGATGGGCCCATCAGCATGTTGTCATCCACAAACTATTGGTGGGTTTGTGAGTCCATTCCTTCCGTTAAGGACAAGCCACGAATTTTATTCTCTACTCGCCTGTTCTTGAGCAGTCTTCCAAGTCCTCCAGCCGCAATAATGAAGAGGAAGGGAGATAATGGGTCTCCATGTCCTATTCCTCTAGAAGCATTGAAAGGGCATGAGGGAGAACCATTAACCAGAATGGAGAAAAAAGCAGAGGAGACCAAATTCATGATCCAATTAGTCCATTCATCCACAAAACCAAACGCTTTTAAAATGCCCTCCAAAAAATGCCAGTTCAATTTATCGTAGGCTTTGGAAAGATCAAGTTTTAGAAGAATACCTGGGGTATTGGTTGCTTTGAGGGAGTGGATAGTTTCATGGACTAAAATGATGCCATCCAAGATTTGTCTGCCTTCCACGAAGCCAGCTTGCTCCGGAGAAATGATAAGAGGAAGGATGGGCTTCAACCGATTATCTATTACCTTTGAGATAATTTTATAGATGACATTGCATAGGGCGATCGGTCTAAGTTTTACAAGGTCTTCTATGCCACTTTCTTTTGGAATGAGAGCCAGAAATGTTGAGTTAAGAGCTTTGAGGATATTACCCAATATCCGAGAGTCCTCCACCAGGGCCACTATTTCTTCTTTCAACCATTCCCATCCTGCATGGAAAAAATTAGAAGTGAAGTCGTCGGGACCCAGCGCTTTATCTTTTGCGATTTGATTCATCGCTATTTCTACTTATGACATCTCGATAGCTTTGCCAAGCACTTTGTTGTGGTCCTCTGTGATTAATTTGGGAATGTGTCTAAGAACCTCTCTTTGAGCTTCCTCGCTATCTCTTTCCGGTTCCTGCAAGAGGTTAGCAAAGTAATGGTTAAGAGTGTTCTCCAGATCCTCTTGGGTTTCGGCAATGCTCCCATCCTCCTTCTTCAGTCTGTCCATTCTGTTTCCCTGCCTGTGTTGAATGGTCGCTTTATGGAAGAAGCTGGTGTTACGTTCCCCTTCTTGGAGCCACTTGATATGGGATTTTTGGCTCCAATAGACTTCCTCTTGTCTCTCTCTTTGATTGAATTCTTGCAAGAGGGTCTTTTCCTGAAGCCTCAGATCCTCGGTGTAACCATTGAGCATAACTTGGGACTGGAGGTGCTAGATTTTGGTCTCTAAAACCTGCTTTTCTTGAAAAATATTGTCGAAGGAATCCTTGTTCCATTTTTTGATGTGCTCTTTGAGGTGTTTCATCTTTTGTTGGAACTAATACATGCGGGTGCCCCTAATAGGGGGAGATTTTTCCCACCAATCTTTGAGTTTCTCTTGGAAGTATGGATGGAGGAGCCATAATTTTTCAAATCGAAAAGGTCTTCGAGGGTGGACCCCAACATTTTCCCATTCTAGAGTTATGGTCCAGTGGTCCGATCCTACCGCTGGGAGGACAACTGCTCTGAGGTTTCCTCCAGCCATCATGACCGGTTCAGATAGCAAAAATATGTCGAGTCTGCAAGCGATACCTCTGTCCCCTGATTGTTTGTTGTTCCAAGTGTAAATACCATTGGATGTTCTGACATCAATCAGATCCAAGTCAGAGATGGTGTTGTTGAATAGAGTGCTTGCCAATTTTAAGCTGCGGATACCACCTTTTTTTCCGTTGAGGTTTCTTATCAGATTGAAGTCACCTGCAATAATCCATGCTCTGTTCTAAGCAAGAGTTTTTAGATCTGTGAGAGACTTGATAAAAGCCTGCTTCTGGTCCACCTTCGAAGGGCCATAGACATTGGAGATGAGTCCTCGGGTTCCGGTGCCGAGCAAGTGGAACTCAGCTGAAATAGAATAGGTGGTGGTGAGAAACCCTGATAAGGTCACCATTCGGGGATTCCAAAGAATACCCAGCCCCCCAGCCACTCCTCTAGCATCAATGGCGATCGATTCACATCCCTTCCAGAATTTTTGGGTTGTCTTTGCTAATTCTTCTCTCGAGCATTTAGTTTCTTTAAGGAATATTATCCCTGAATTATCCCTATCGATTCTTCTTTTCAATATGCACTTCTTTAGCGCACCGTTACAACCTCTGATGTTCCAGGTTGTAATCTACATTGAGAAGGAATTAATTGGGGGGAGAGAGGGCTGCATCTATGGTTGGATACTGCCCTGAAGCCACCAGTTGTTCTCCTATTGCTTTGATTCTCTGGATATTACTTGGTCTTCCTCTTTTGTATTTTTTTTAGTTTTTCCCTTTCCCATCTGTGACTTTGAGAGATTCTGTCACTACTCCTAGGGTATTTTCATTCTTGGCTTGGATGATCGCTTTCTCTAGAAGAGATACTTGCTGCGGGGGGGTCTTTGTTGGATCTTGATCAAAGCAAGCTGCCACCATTCTGTCAAGGTCTAGATCTCCTACCTCCATGTCTTCTGGAACTCCCTCCCCAGATCCTGGTTCTATTTGGGACTCCTCAGGTCAGATCAGAGTGCAGCCATCCAGGGAAGCAGTCTTGATGCTTGGGGAATCCATTGGGGCTAGAAACTTGACATCTCCTGGTGTTTCTTTGTCCTCTTACCCTTGTTGATTGCTTGCATTTTTGTCCTGCGTTGCTGCTATTTGAGCCTTGGCCCCTTTTATTGACTGATCTTCTTGAAGGGTTGTGAACCGATTATGGGTTTGCACCCTTTTGTGTGTGTCTGGGCCTGAAATATTTCTGGCTTGCCTCCTTTTATTTTGGATTTTGGTGAAACCTTCCGCATCCATATGATCTTGCTCTTGCTTCCCGCCTGATCTCTTATTTTGAGGGCAATCTATGAACAAATTCCCATGTTCATGGCAGCATCTGCATCTGAATGGGATCTGCTCATAATCTATGGCTTGAAACCATTCCTCATCTTCCCATGTTAACTCTATTCCATCAGGTAGATCTATTGATATGTCTAGGTAAATGCAGATCCTGGCGAACGAGATGTATTTCCTCTGTCTCGTTTGTTCAGAGACTTTGATGAAGGTCCCCAAAGAGTTCCCTATGTCTATTAGAATTTCTTCCTTCCAGTATTCCGAAGGTAGGGAATACATTCTGATCCAAACCAGAGTGATGGTAAGATTTTGTTTGTTTGGGTCGAATCACTCTTTCCAGGGTCTCAAGAAAAGACCTGCCGAGTTGAAAAAGTAGGGACCATTCTCGAAGATCTTAGTTCTATCCTATTCGTTGAATAATATGATGGTAAAGAAGCCTTTCACTCCTAGCTGGAGGTCATAGTGACCTTGGGGTTTCCATGTTGTGTTTATCCATCCCACCAACATCTTTTCTGTGGGCCAGATCCCCACGAATTTTCCTATGAGGGCCCTTTCCTTCATATATTGAATTTCCTCCCTAACTCTGTCTGACTTGATCTGTAGTCGTGGGATCGTATTGGATTTTGGGACACACTGTCCTGTCCTTCTTGTACCCTGGTTAATAACTTCCTCTTTTATTGTTCCACTGCACCCTTCCTCATCTTTGGCATTTGTCTGGGCATTGAATATTGCTTTTCCTTTGTCCTTATCTGATCCCATTGTGGCTGTCTCTACCTCCACATCTTCCGGGCTCCCGCGGTCCCTCTCCCCCCGAGGAGAAGCAGGAACCATCTCGATTTTTGCTGATGGGGCTCCACCGACCTACTAAGACTCTAAGAAACCTTCAACCATCCACCGAACATTTACATGGTATCATAGACTTGTTGAACATAGAACAAGTATTTTTCAGTAGATGCAATCAACAATTATTTTGATGGGGCTTAGTAGAAAGGAAAGTGTGGAGCGGGTATGATTATCAGTTTGAAAGGAAATCATTTTATAAAGTTAAATATAGCGGTGGGTGATTGAACTAATACTTTTGTCGAGTTTCTTGCTCTCTGGGGTTTATTGTGGTTTGCAAAGAGAAGAAGTTGTTTTGAATTACATGTTTATGGTGATTCAAAGATAGTAATTGATTGGGAAAATGGTTTGAACTCAATGCAATCTTTACGTTTTTATACTTGAATGAGAAGGATTGAGGTTCTTAAAAAGTATTTTCAGGTTATCTCGTTCAAGCAAATTTACAGAGTTTTTAATGTCGAAGTGGATTCCTTGTCCAAGGAATCGATTGGTGGCATGATTGGATTTATCCAACATTCTGAACTTTTTGATGGTGTTTGGTTGATGATGGTTTATGTTCATGCTCTTAAAAAGCATGTGGACTAGTTTTTTTTGTTAGCTTGTATTTTTCATGAGAGGTTGATAGTTTTGAAGTAGTTTTATGTGTGTAGGTTGTTTTTTGACATTAAGCTTATTTTTTTTCTACTGGAAGGATTTTTAAAGATCAATATGTTTTGTAGTATGTTGATTGTAAGTTTTGATCAGTTTATGGAGGAAAGTATTTATTTGGAAAGATAAACTAGATCATATGTAATTTTGATTCTATAATGAATAACAAATTACATGTTCTTTTTACTGAAAAAAATATAATCTATATTATAGGAGAATAATTCAATTTTAATAATTTTTTACTAATTATTATGTTTGTTTTTATAGTTACGTGCATTTGATTATGACTCGTTATATCACAAAAAAAAATCCATACACTAATTCATTTATGGTTATTCAATGTTTAGTTAGACCATAATTTAAAAATTAGATTATTGATATAAAATATCATATAAACAACATTAAACATTTAATTTTTGTTTAAGTCTTATAAATATATTTTTATTTAGATATTATGAATGAATAAACTTAAAAATAAATCTATTTATATTATATTTTTTAATAAAGTAAAATCATATATATATAAAATACAACATTATTTAATCAATAAATTTTGATTTTTTATAAATTATTGCATTTAATAAATGGATTTAAAAACTATAAAAATTTAATAAAATAATATAAAATTTCAATAAATTGTGAGGTAAATTCTAGCTCAAGTGTCTGGGTAATGTTTCCATGTTTTGGTCTTTATTTTCTTTGATCATTTCCTTTATAAATTTGAATCAACTATCTTTTACCATTTTTGCAAGGATTAATTATATCTTAGAATTCTATTATTATTAATTTAAAGTTATTTATACATTTCAAACTGCAATATATATATATATATATATATATATATATATTAAATTGTACAATTATCTTATGTTTATCTTACAATTTTTTATCTTATAATTATCTTATATTATCATATTTTATCTTATAATTATCTTATGTTTATCTTACAATTTTTTATCTTATAATTATCTTATATTATCATATTTTATCTTATAATTATCTTATGTTTATTTTACAATTTTTTTATCGTATTTTATTATTCATATATATAATATTTTTATACTTGGAATAATGTGGTATTCTATAAATATAAACATTTCTTAATTTTTTTAAGAAGAAAAAACATACTTTTTTCTTTCTTTCTTTATGAAGAATAAAAAAGTACAATACTTTTGAAAATAGTATTTAGGGGTGATTATTCATAAACAACTCTCCAAAGTCTTATAGTTTCATAATAAAGATTTTCCAAGTGAAACATAAACATAACAAAGCCCAAAATATACAAAACCTGAAACTCAAAAAAACTGAGCAATAGAAGTCTTGGAAACTTTAACATATACAATGTGTATGCCTCAAAAGTTATACAACCTGAGAAAATTAGAAGTCAAAATATTGATGGAGCCATAATAAGTTAGCATATTCTCCACAGTTTCTTCCCAAAAAAAGATCCCTTCTTTTCCTTTCAAAGCAGATTTTGAGAGTTGATCAACCAACCGATTTTGTTCGTTGTATATATGATGAAAATTGATATTATAGAAATTCTTTAGTTTCTTCTGAATCATGTTGCACCAAGGTAATAAAGAGAGCACTTTTAGATTAAAAACACCTTTCACCCATTTAGTGACCTTGGAATCACTGTAAACCCAAAGAGTCACAATGCCAAAAATTGATGCTACCTTACACAAGCACCAAAGGGCTAACAAGGCAGCCTTCAATGCAATGTTCCATATTTTTAAAATTAGAGAACATTCATTATAGAGCCAAAATTTGCTAGTGATTTTATCCAATTTCTCTTGATATGGAAAGATAAAGATTATCCACCCATTTATCAAGAGGTTGATTCTTTAGGCATAGCCCACCTCCAACACCCAAAATTTATTTACCCAGGAAAACAAATCACCTTTGTTCAATTTTGCGAACTCCACTCTCCCCACTACCGCTCGTTTCAATAGCATATTGACTATGTCCAGGTTTACATCCACCCCTAGTTCGAGTCTATCCAGTCCATCATTGGCTTTGTATGCCTTAACTTTACGACAAGCCCTTGCACGATCCCATGTCAAGCGAGGGTTTCTTCCTTTCTCTGGCTGAACCAAAGCATAATCAATAGATCGATCTGCGGAGAGAGTCGCTTTACCAAAAAGCGAATCCAAAAAGGGAGGGTTTGTCAGTATTTTTTTGGATGATTTTACCGAATCCATCCCATACAACAGGTAATCCCGTTCGGATGGTTAAACGCCCAAGGGAAAACATATGTCACATCACCAGAGTCACATCAAGCGAAGGGGCATCAAAAGCCTTAGTTCCAAAGTGGGTAGACGCAACAAAAAATACCCCTTGACAAAAAAGTATGAGCCCTAACCATGCCAAGTTAGAAATTACTCAAAAAAGTGAAAAAGGAAGAGAAAGAAAAACCCATCATTGGAAAGTTAACGAGAAATATTATAGCAGAAGCAGAAACTAATTCCCACTTTTTTCTTTTCGTTGGTACTAGGCTAAGCAGAGACGATTAGCTTGACTCTATGTATCGTACAACCTCTCGTTTACCTCCAACTAGGGTTTTCAAAACCTCACTATCCTTCCACTACAATTACAATAATTATCAACACTTATTGATTGTAATCATTGTAAAAATAATAAAAAATATTTAAAATAAAAAAATTAAATTCAACTTATTAAAAAGTCTGATTTTTAAATAAATCTATGCCAGCATAATTATGTCAATCAACAATATCAAAAAAGGATATATATATATATATATATATATATATATATATAATTCTTTGGACAAATTTATGTTACCATTCAATGTGATTGCCAATATATTATGGTATAAATATCCCAAAATTAAAGTGTGATTGTGATAAGTTAAGTGTCAAAGTCAATAGACATTTTGTTCAGTATAATGGAAAAATTACATACAAATGAATGATGCAGGTACAAAAGAAATGTCTACAACTTTGTATGCCTTTCATCTCTTCCTCTTAATAGATTAATAGAGTTTTTACACATCAAATGATATGAATAATAATAGGTTGGTAATAAAGAGATTACCAATTTGTAATGCCCTTGCTTGTTAGTATTTTCATTCGGAAGCCATCATTTGGTAACGTTGATTTAATATGTAATATTGAATTTAAGATTTATTGTCTAAATAAAATAATAAGTT
This sequence comes from Pseudotsuga menziesii, assembly GCA_001517045.1. Classification (NCBI taxonomy): domain Eukaryota; kingdom Viridiplantae; phylum Streptophyta; class Pinopsida; order Pinales; family Pinaceae; genus Pseudotsuga; species Pseudotsuga menziesii. The sequence goes on along the minus strand of LPNX010101020.1, from coordinate 300,623 downwards.
GTTAAGATTTATTTTCTCAAAATTAAATAATAAATTATTAGATAATTTAAGGTTGGTGTTATTTATTTTCTTCAAAATCTTTTAGTTTTTTATTTTTTTGGTTAGTTGACATGTTTTTTTCAAGTTTGATACTCTTATGGCTAGAGGGTAATTAAATAGTCTAGATCTTCTTTGCTTGATTAGGAAAGAATATATGCCTATGAAAATTAATTTTGATTTAATTAGATATGCATTGGATATAATATTTATTTATAGAAAACTTCCAAGAGTATGGTTTAACAAATTGTTTTTAAAAGAAGCAAAGATTTACATTGTATATCAAATTCTGATAAAATTTTAAGCGTCATGATTTTATTGATGGTACGAAACTTGAGGTTCGATGACTATGATATTTTGTGGCACCTTTTTTTCTCTTCTCTGTTACAATTTTGTGGCAAAAGTATCGTACTTATATAGCTTTTTCCTTGTAGCAATAGTTATCAGCGACTGCGGTGACATTGCCACCTCGTGGCTCTTGTTATTTCTTTATTAAATTCTTTTGCTTGAATTATGATCATGAAAACCATTTTCAATTCTCTTAAAAAGATGATTTGATGTCTTCCTACAAATATATGTAACAAGAGTCACTTGCGGCAATGTCGAGGATAGAGCATGAAAATAGAATTTATAAATGTAGAATTTGGAAAGCGAAGTATTATAGGAAGTATCATTCGCATTTGCATCTATTTGCAAGTAGCGTGAAGCCATAAGTATAAATCATGTGGATATAAAGTCCATAGAAATGCATAAAGAAACTATCATTTGCATTTCCAGAAGTAATACACACAATGTAGCGAAAATATCATTTGCTATATCAAATTTAGAGTCAGGTTGGAATACTAAATAGATAAGGGATGTGGAGGTTTATATGCTCAATTACAAAAAGTATTCATTGGAAGGGGTTAAGATCTCTGATATTGGACCCTTCCAAGCCTTTATCAAAGGTTCATCATAACTAGGGAGGAAGGTAGGGCCCCTAATTTGGCCGGTTTATGTGCAATGGTAATGTCTCAAAGTTTGGTAGATCCATCTATCTAGTGAAGTACCATGGCAGTGGTACACCATAACATTGGAAGTAAAAACACTTTTAAGGTTTTAGCAAGTGACTCAAGTGTCCAGGATTCCATCTAGAAAATACAATTCTTGAGTTTTTATTGACATGAACACCAACCATTAGCAAAGTTAAAGGTGGTAAATCCTCTCATGTTTTCTTATAGTATTAAGGATTTGCTTCTAGTAAATTACGTGTATGGTTTGGATGGTAAGTAAGTTGTAGATCCTATGGAGGAAGATGTAAGGTAGCATGAAGTTGAAGGTGTTGGAAAGGAGAATTCAAAGGCTCAAGCAATGATCGAGGTGGGTGTCAATACAAGTAAGGGTAAATTGACTCAAGACCCTCCTGCCAAATGGACTAATTGATGCATTAGGAAAAAATATTTCCATGTTAAACTTTCCCACATTAAGATGAACTAGGTTATTGAATTAGAGGGCTAAGCTTTTATTGGAAGATTCCATAGTTTCATTAGAAACCTCATAAGTCATGGAAAGAAGAAGTTTGGGTTCCAATGGTGGGATATATGCTAGTCTTCCATAATCTATCAAGATGTTGGTTATCCTTATTCTTCTAGTGAAACAAAGACGTGAAGCAAATTTCAAAAGGGTTGTTGATGTTGGCCTGAGCACACCTTAACAATGAAAACTAGAGTCCTGATATTAGGAAGGAGAATATTCTATGCAATCAGTGTGAGGTAAATTCATTGGTTTACCCTTAGATTTCTAGTTGATTGAGCCATTTAGAAATATGGAAATCGTATGGGGTGCGTTATGGAGGAAAACATGACTTTCCATCTTACATATGATCTCTCAGTGGCTATAATATTGGTATGATGAAACTAAGAAAAGGTTTGGCAAAGGAAATTCTTCTAGAGAGGAATCCTTTGGTTCATTGCCAAATTCTCAATTACAAAGGAGTTCCTTTATGATGTCCAAGTTCCAAAAATATGGTATTTATCTATAAACTTCATTTTAAAATTCACCAAAAAGATGTGGGCAAAGAAGGATAGGGAAGGGTCTTCTCGTGTGAGCAAAGATTGGAGTTAAACCCATAAAGGAGGGTTTGTTGAGAATGACAAATTACAAGGGAGTTTGGAGGGGGTCAATGGTTGTTTGAAAATGAATATTTAACGATGGATCTCACCATAGAAATGCAATCACGATGACAATTAAATCATCAATATAAGTTGCTAGTATCTCGTCTTTGTTGTAATTGATTAATTAAGAAAGTGGGAATTGTATTCTTTAGCGAGGTTGTACCCAACAACAAATGTTTTGCTAGAATCACAGGTAGTGTAGTTGATGCCAAGGTGCCACATTTTGTTTTGTTAGACAATGTAATCCGTTACAACAAACATATAGCTATAAATCATTATAGCAATCATAATGCACTCAATGGATGGATACTTAGAGGAGTTGAATAACCACATAGAAATACTTAATTGTTGGATAGGAAGACTGATATTACCAATGGATCACAAACTCCATGCACAACGCAGGAGTTACATAGAGTTGTTAGAACATGCAGGTATTGATGAGGTCATTGTTGAATAATCCTTCGGGATTACATTGTAAATAATATTTCAGTTATTAATTAGTAAAATCTAGTTAATAATCTCGTTATCTAACTGTAGATAACAGATTTGATCTCCTTTATATGTAACACTCATTCACGTAATAAAATATTGATTTGCTGAAGTTCTTCATGGCCTGTGTCAGTGGTATCAGAGCAAAGGCAGTGAAGCATTGGTGAGAAAGACTTGGTGAGAAAGAAGGAGCCCATGAAGGAGGAGCCAGCAAAGGAGCTATCACCAAGAAAGAAAGAAAGGAGAGCTGCTTAGTAAAGATTGTGGAAGAAAGACAAAGACTGCACATTAAGAGGAGACTGCGCGTAAATTGTTCTAGTAATTCTTTTGAAGAATTATTTTCTTTAAAAAAAATAATAAAAAAAGGAAGAGAGCCACCATTTATATTTTCGTGCAATGGTTTCATTAAATTAATTATCAAATCACTGGGGATTTTTTTTTCAGAAAATAAAAGTTTTTTTAAACGGCCATTTATATTTGAGTGCAAGGTTTTTTAAATTGAAATATTAAACCTTTCGGGAAATCTTTTTAGAAGATAAAAAGATTTTAAAGAACATTGGCTAAAAGGAAAAGAATATATCAGACTATATTTTGTACACAAAAATTTACTACACAGTAAATTTCAATGAATTCTTTAATTTCAATTGTTGGAGTTATTTTATCTAGAAAAGAAAATTATCACGAACGGTTTCATAAAGTTAAAAATACCCTTATTTTTAATGATATGTGGGATGGAATTTGTGAAAATGAGAATTTAGAAGATAAGGAAGATGGAAAAGCAATAAATGAAGTGGATAAAAGTGCACCAGTGCCACCTACTAATGCCAAAGAGTTAGCATTATGGAAAAGCAAGGATAAGAAGGCTTATGCCTTGATTATTGCCTCTGTAAGTGAAGAAGTAAGTAGACATTTAGTTTCTAGCAAAAGTTCTTGGGAAGCATTAAATAAAATAAAAGATTTGTATGATTCACATTTTGAGCTTGAAATCATACAATTGTTAATGAAGTTATTTAACTTAGAGTTAAAAGATAATGATCCAATGAAACTTGCTGCTGAAATTAGAGCCATTTTCCATGATATTGATGCAACTGGTGTAAAAGTTGACATTCAACTTGCATTTATTAAAGCTCTTTATCCTACATATACTCATTATTTAGAATCACTTCAATCTAGTGGCCAAATGAAAGCTATGACCTTTGAAACACTTGTTGAGAAAATTGCAGAAAGAGAGAAAGCATTTGGGAAGAAGGAGTCTAAACCCAATGAAAAAACTTTGTGTCTTGCACAAAAGGGACACAAATCAAAAGAAGAATTTGCAAAGGATGAAAATAGAAGCGGAGGTCGAGGTAGAGGACAAAGAGGACAGTACAGAGGAAGGGGGGGAAGATTTAATCAAGGAGAGAAACAATGTTATAGATGTGGAAAAACTAGTCATACTACTAGTTATTGTAGAACTTCTTGGGATAAAATTGTTAACAAGAAAGAGAAAGTACAAGATAAAGAAAATGATAAAGGTAACCCTCTTGAATCTACACATTATTTTGTTGCACATTGTAATCTAGGAATTGAAGAAGCTTTGAGTACTTCGTTTTCATGGAATGATACTTGGTTATTGGATACCAAAGCCACATGTCATATGACATTTAGAAAAGATTTCTTTGAAACTTTTAGTGATCAAATTGATGGGGTAGTACATTTGGTAGATAAGTCTCAATTAAAACCTTCAGGAATTGGTTCTGTTAGATTCAAATTATCAGGACTTTCTGATTATATACTTTCTGACGTGCTTTATGTTCCACAATTGAAGAGAAATCTAATATCTCTTGTGCAAATTAGACAACAAAATCATTTGATACATATGTTTGCTGGTATCATTGAAATTAGAAGAGCTGATGATAATGTGGTTGTAATGAATGGAGCGGAAGATAACAAACTTTTAAAGTTGAATGGTACATCATCCAATTCATAGAATTTTGCAAATTTGGTTCAGCATAATAGTAATTTATCTTCTAGCTTATTGTGGCATGCTAGATTTGGTCATATTAGTTATGATAGTCTCAGGATTATGAAACAAAAAGGAGTTCAAGGGATTCCTACTATTCCAAGACAACTTTCCCCATGTGATGCTTGTATCTTAGGCAAGCACAGTAAACAACCTTTTAATGATTCTATGTTTCGAGCTTCAAGAAAGCTTGGTCTTGTTCACTCAGATTTATGTGGGCCCATGACCGTTCCATCAGCAAATGGTAACAAATATATCATGACTTTCATTGATGAATTTACGAGGATGTCTTGGGTTTATTTATTAAAAGAAAAATCTCAAGATTTTGATACATTCATAAATTTTCACTTATGGATTAAAAATGAAGCTCAACTTACTATTGGAACCCTTCGAACTGATAACGGTGGTGAATATACATCTCAAGAGTTTGAAAAATATTTGCAGGAGAATGGTATTAAACATCAAACAACTGTTCCTTATAATCCACAGCAAAATGGTGTGGCAGAACGTATGAATAGGACACTCTTGAATATGGTAAGATCAATGATGTTTTTTAAAAATGTCAAGTTAATGTTTTGGGGAGAGGCAGTTCTTTGTGATGTCTAGATTAAGAATAGATGTCCTTCTATTGCACTACAAAACAAAACACCTTATGAAATGTGGCATGATCATCTTCCAGCTGTCAAGCATTTTAGAATTTTCGGTTCCACATGTTATGCTTTGATTCCTAAGCAACAAAGACATAAATTGGGAGCAAGAAGTCGAAAGTGTATTTTTTTGGGATATTCTAATACTTCTAAAGCTTATAGGTTGTATGATGAAGATAACAGGAAGTTTATTGTGTCTAGAGATGTTATATTTCTTGAGTTTGAGAAAGATGCACTCACTATTGATAAACAACTTGACCAACTTGATAGATTTCATTCTAAAAAAATCTATCATGAAATGGATAATGAACTTCCAAAATCTTGAAGGGGGGATTCCTGTTCTAAGTCAAGGTCAAGTTTTGGAATTTCCTTCTAATGCACAAGTTGATGAAACATAAGATGAGATAGTTGATGATATTGTTAATGGAATGGATAAAATAAGTATCATGGATAATGCAGAACCTGCTCTTAAAGAAGAAACAGAGCAAACACCACAACAAGAAGAAGTTCGTAGATCAATACGGACTAAGACATTTCCTAAAAGGTATGATGATTTTGTAACATTAGATTGTGAATTAAACTTTCATGCATTTGATGAACCTGCATCTTTTCAAGAAGCAGTAAATAGTGATGTATGGAAAAGTTCCATGCAAAGAGAGTATGATGCTCTCATAAAAAATGGAACTTGGAGGTTGGTGAACCCTCCAATTGGAACCAAACCGATTGGATGCAAGTGGATATATAAAAATAAGTATAAAGCAGATGGTTCACTTGACAAACACAAAGCGAGACTTGTAGCAAAAGGGTATGCACAGAAAGAAGGTGTTGATTACACAGAAACATTTGCTCCTACAGCTAAATGGGGCACCATTCGAACTTTGTTTTCATTAGCAGCACAAAAAGGATGGAAGATACATCACATGGATGTTAAAACCACATTTTTGAATGGAGACTTAAAAGAAGATGTGTATATGGATCAGCCTGAAGGCTTTGCTATCAAAGGTCAAGAACAGAAGGTATGCAAATTAGTAAAATGTTTATATGGTTTAAAGCAAGCACCCCGAGCTTGGTATGAAAAGTTAATTGAGCATCTTCTCAAATTGAATTATAAGCACTTCAATCTAGATGATGCAACTTTATTTGTCAAGAAAGTTGGAAGATCGGTTGTATATCTAGTTGTCTATGTGGATGATTTGCTTATCACGGGAAATAATGACGATTATATAGCATCTATCAAAAGAGAGTTGAAAAAGGATTTTGATATGACAGATTTGGGATTATTACATTATTATTTAGGAATTGAAGTAGATAAAAAATCAAAGCACATTTTCATTTCTCAGAAAAAATATGTTGGAGAGTTATTAAAAAAATTTGGTATGCAGGATTTTAATCATGTTTCAACACCAGTGGAGCAGAATCTAAAGCTTACTTCAAATGAAGGTAGCACATTTGAAGATCCAACAAAGTACAGGCAGCTTGTTGGAAGTTTAATTTATCTTACTACTACTCGTCCTGACATAACTTTTGTTGTAGGAATACTTTCCAGGTTTATGCATCATCCCTGTGAAGGTCATTGGAATGCAACAAAGCGAGTGCTCAAATATTTAAAAGGCACTCAATCTTATGGCATCAAATATTATAAAGTTTCATACTTTCATCTCACTGGTTATTCAGATTCTGATTTTGATGGAGATAAAGAGCATGGGGTCTCTACTTCAGGTTATTTGATGAACATTGGATCAGCAGCTATCACATGGAGATCACGAAAGCAATCTGTTCCTGCTGATTCTACAACTGAAGCCGAATATGTTGTAGCAGCTCAAGCCACAAAAGAAATCATTTGGCTTTGTAAAATACTTGAAGACTTGCAGGAGAAACAAATGACTTCAATGCCTCTCTTTGTTGACAACACTTCTGCAATTCAATTGGTCAAGAATCCAAAATTCCATGATCGAACCAAACATATCAACACCAAATATCACTTGATTTGACATCATGTTAAGGCCAAAACCATTCATCTAACACATTGTCCTACTTCAGAGCAAATTGCAGATATCTCTACTAAAGCATTGGGCCGTGAAAAGTTTGAAAATTTTAGAATGTAGCTTGGCATGTCAGATGTCCCTTCGGATTAAGGGGGGAATGTTGAATAATCCTTCGGTATTACATTGTAAATAATATTTTAGTTATTAGTTAGTAAAATCTAGTTAATAATCTCGTTATCTAACTGTAGATAGTGGTTTTGATCTCCTTTATATCTAACAGTCATTCATGTAATAAAATATTGATTTGCTGAAGTTCTTCATGACTTGTGTCAGTCATTACAACGAGAGCAGAGATCAGAGACCAGCGATTTGGAAATCCTTCTTATGTTTTTTACACGCAGTCGACCACGATTAGAACAAAGCGAAGGGAAATCCATCATCTAATGTTGCAAAACATCGAAATAACAGACCATAAAAAAAATGCCAAACCATTCTCAAACTAACTATAAAATAGCCCCATGCAACGTTTGATAGAAATTATACATACAAAGAAACGCCAAAGTGTAGAGGACATATGCATGTATATAGTTAAAAGGGAACGATTACTTATATTACACAAGCTTCATCCATGCTCGATTCATTTTGGGAGCCTTCAAAACTAAAAGTTTTCCCTCCATCTTTTGGGGAACCATATCTCGTTAGACATAGCCATAGACACAAGAAAAAACAAGACCTCAAATCAAGAATGTAATTTCCAGAACTTCAACATGTGTGGCAGGAAGAAAGATTTTTTGGGTGAGGGAATTTGATATATTAAGTCGACACATAACATTCTATCTAAGTCCAGCATGTATACTATTTCAATAATAATGATGCCAAAAGATGCATTTCTTTGTCAGAATATTCTTTTTTGATTGGTTAAAATTCTTCATATTGTTGAGGAAATAATTTTTTATTTTGAAAACAGTGAGTGAGTAAAAAAAAATTAATTGTAATAGGAAAAATATTTGTCAAGAAAAATGATGATGGAGAGAATTTATTGGCAAATACGGACAATTTCTTGCAAAAGAACAGATTTAACGCAAGTTCAACATGAGTTAGGAAGCGATGTGTTAAATCAAAGGTGGGTTTCAGAGTAGGTTAACTGTCTTGAATTTCTAAATTGCATTAAATAACCAATCTATTCCAGAAGTGAAACCTGCAAGTGAATTCGTTTTTAATTATTACATATTTAAGAAAAGGGTGGCTCAATTATGTGATAGAAGTGGTGGAGCATCCATTCCTAATCACCCATTTGGTGGGAACTAGAAAAAAATTTAGGGAAGAAATTATACGGATAATATTTTTCGAAACTTAACCAAAGTGGTTGAGCATCAATTCTTGGTCACCGATCTGGTAGGAAACTCAAATAAAATCGTGGCAGAAATTAAACTAAGAATGTTTTTAGAAAATCTGTTTTTTTGCAGTGATATTTGGCATGGTCATGAAAAAACGAAAACATGCTAGTGTATTCATCCTTACCTTTGGCCATTAAGAAGACTCACATAAAAGACAATTCCTAAAAATTCATCCAAGCAAAAATTTGTGTTGAAGGTACGTCATGCAAACTAGAAATAAACCATTCTATCAAGGCATTGTAATCTCAATAGGAAAAAAAAATGCACTTGCCTGTTACAATTGATCAATAAAAAACAAGAAATATGAGCAATAAGAGCATGTACTTACTGATGTTTATAGAATGTTTTAAAACATTTCTTCTATGTGTATCTATTCACGGGATATTCTGAGATGATAGTGATGATAGTAAGAAAAATCATTGGTCAATTGGTTGAGGAAGTGTGCATTTTTGTGATAATCATGAAAAATTGGCTTTCCTTCCAAATCATGGATAAGTAGGCTCATATATTTGTATGTAGCTAATTTTGGAGAGGTTATTCATGGATAAGTATGCTCATATATGTGTAATTATTCCTTAGACCAAATTTCATACGTGGAATCTACTTGGATTGGACCGGTGTGCATTTTTGTGTTGGACATGAAAATTTGGGAAACCATATCAACTGCTAATTAGACAATATTGGATTTCACTGTAGATGAAACATTTTATAGAAGGAGTACAAGTAGATGTAGAACCATAAATCTGATTTCCTAAACCTGTTAATTTTCTTGGTTGAATATACAGCCAAAAAATCGGTTCATTGTTTTTATTTCCTTGCAATAAAATAATGAGGAATGGTAGTAAATAATTTCCACGAAATTTTATTTTATATCTCAATTCTGAATATAACATTAATTATATAAAATAATTGGTTGAGTCTCTAAATTGATGGAAATGATGTTTTAATTTCTAGAAATGATGTTTTAAATCATCCACCTGCAAGCTTATGCTTTTAGAAAAAATTTGTCCCTCACAGGTGATGGTGGGCATTTTCCCAAGTCTACTTAAGCCATTTTTTCAGTACTTAACCAATTTTGCAAATGACGACCATTTTTATGTCAAGGTGCAAAATAGGATGAATGGTTTTTTTGAAAGGAAAATATATCCTTGACCAGAGACCGTTTTTCAAAAATGAGTCGATGGTCAAGTGAATAAATCATCCACCTACAAACTGGTGCTCTCATAATTTTTGTATCCCTCGTATATGAGAAATGGCAAGCATTTTCCTAAGTCCATTTAGATCAGTTTTATGTGCAAAATAGGCTGAGTGGCTATTTTGGCAAGCCAATACTTTCTTGACCATAGACGTTTTAAAAAAAATGATCCAACAGTCAAGTGCATAAATCATCCACCTACAAGATGATGCTTTCATAAAAAAATTATCCCTCACAGGTGAGGAATGGTGGGCATTTTCTCAATGCTACTTAAGCCATTTTTTTGTCACGGTGCAAAACAAGCTAAATGAGTGATTTAGAAGGAAAATATCTCCTTGATCAGAGGCTTGTTTTCAAATATGAGTCAATGGACAAGTGAATAAATCATCCACCTACAAATTGATGCTCTCATAAATTTTTTATCTGTCACAGGTTAGAAATGACAGGCATTTTCCTAAGGCCATTTAGGTTAGTTTTAGGTACAAAACAGGCTGAGTGGTTATTATGGAAGAACAATATTTTCTTTAGCATACTTTTTTTCAAAAATGAGCCAATGGTATAGTGCATAAATAACCCACCTACACGTTGATGCTTTCATAAAAAAATTATCCCTCACATGTGATAAATGATGGGCATTTTCCCAAGGCTACTTAAGCCCTTTTTCAATACTTAACCAATTTTTCCGATGGCGAGCATTTTTCTATTAGGGTGAAAAATAGGTCGAATGGTTGTTTTGGAGGGAAAATATCTCATCGACTAGGGACTTGTTTTAAAAATTGAGTTGATGGACAAGTGAATAAATCATCATGCACCTACAAACTGATGCTCTAAAAAAAAATACCCCTCATAGGTGAGATATTGTGGGCATTTGCCTAAGGCCATTTAGGCCAGTTTTAGGTGCAAAACAAGTTGAGTGGCTATTTTGACAGGCCAATATTTTATTGACCATAGAATTTTTCTAAAAAATGAGCCAATCATCAAGTTCATGAATCATCCATTTACAATCTGATGCTTTCATAAAAAATTTATCCCTCACAAGTGAGAAATGGTGGGAATTTTTCCAAGGCTACTTACGTCGTTTTTTCAATACTTAACCAACGTTGCCAATGGAAAGCATTTTTTTGTTACAGTGTAAAACAGGCTGAATGCTTGTCTTGGAAGAAAAATATCTCCTTGACTAGAGACTTGTTTTCAAAAATGAGTCAATGGAGAAATGAATAAATTATCCACTTGAAAACCGGTTCTCTCATAATTTTTTTATCCCTCATAGGTAATAAATGGCGGGCATTTTCCCAAAGCCATTTAGGCCAATGTTAGGTGCAAAATAGGCTGAGTGGTTGTTTTGGCAGGTCACTATTTTCTTGACCATAGACTTTGTTTGAAAACTAAGAAAATCAAGTTCATAAATCATCCACTTGTAAGAAGATACTTTCAAAAACAATAATCCCTCACATGTGAGAAATGGTGGGCATTTTCCCAAGGCTACTTAAGCCCTTTATTCAATACTTAAAAAAAAATTCCAAGGACTAGCATTTTCTATCAGAGTGCAAAGCAGGTTGAATCACTATTTTGGAAGAAAAATATCTCCTTTACCAAAGACTTTCTTTCAAAAATGAATTGATGGGAAAGTGAATATATCATCCACCTACAAATGAATGCTCTTAGAATTTTTTTATCCCTCACAGGTGAGAATTGGAGAACATTTTTCTAAGGCTATTTAGGCCATCTTTAGGTGCAAAACAAGCTGACTGGCTATTTTGGCAGGCCAATATTTTATTGACCTTATACCTTTTTCCAAAAATGATCCAATGGTCGTGTGCATAAATCGTCCATATACAAGTTGATTCTTTTATAAAAAATTTATCCCTCACAGGTGAGAAAAGGTGGGAATTTTCCCAAGGCTACTTAAGTCATTTTTCAATACTTAACCAATGTTTCCAATGGCAAGTATATTTATGTCAGGGCGGAAAACAGGCTGAATGGTTGTTTTGGAAGGAAAATATCTCCTTTACAAGAGACTTGTTTTCAAAAATAAGTCAATGGACAAGTGAATAAATCATCCACCTACAAAATTATTCTCTCAGAATTTTTTATCCCTCACACGTGAGAAATGGCAGGAATTTTCCTAAGGCCATTTAGGCCAGTTTCATGTGAAAAATAGGATAAGTGGCTATTTTGGTAGGCCAATATTTTCTTGACCATAGGCTTTGCTTGAAAACTAAGAAAATGATCAATTGCATAAATCATCCACCTAGAAGTTGATACTTTCAAAAAAAAATATTCCTCACATGTGAGAAATGGTGGGAATTTTCACAACGCTACTTAAGGCCATTTTTTCAATACTTAATCAATTTTTCCTATTGCGAGCATTTTTTTGTCAGGGTGCAAAATAGGATGAATTGTTGTTTTGGAAGGAAAATATTTCCTTAACCAGAGTCTTTTTTCGAAAATGAGTCAATGGTAAATTGAATAAATCATCCACCTACAAACTAATGCACTCAAAAAAAAATTATTCCTCACATGTGAGAAATGGAAGGCATTTTCCTAAGGCCATTTAGACCAGTTTTAGGTGCAAATTACTGTTGAGTGGTTCTTTTGGAAGGATAATATTTTCTTGACAATAGACTTTTTTATTTAAACTGATCAAATGGTCAAGTTCATAAATCATCCACCCGCAAGTTGATGCTTTCAGAATTTTTTTATCACTCACAAGTGAGAAATAGTGGGAATTTTCCCAAGGCTACTTAAGCCATTTTTTCAATACTTAACCAATTTTTCCAATGGTGAGAATTTTCTTGTCGGGGTGCAAAACAAGCTAAATGGTTGTTTTGAAAGGAAAATATCTCCTTGGCCAGAGACTTGTTTTAAAAAATGAGTCAATGGTTAAGTGAATAAATGATCCACCTACAAACTTATGCTATCAAATTTTTTTTATCCTTTACCAATGAGAAATGGTGGGAATTTTGCTAAATCCATTTAGGCTAGTTTTAGGTGCAAAACATGTTGAGTGGCTATTTTGGCAACCTATTAGTTTCTTCACTATATTTTGTTTTCCAAAACTAAGACTATATTTAGGTGCATTGGTCATCCACCTACAGGATGGTGCTTTCAGAATAATTTTCTCTCTCTCTATGAGGAAATGGCGGCCATTTTACCCAAGGCCACTTAAGCCTCAATCCAATGTGTGCATTTCATGGAGGCACCCAACCCTGATTTTTACCAGGGCGAGTTGTTGTTTTGGAAACATAAATTTGAATTTTTATTGCACATCATATGTTTTTATGTCTGAAATTACAAGTATGAAAAATTAATTATTGTTTTTATACGTAACACACACTCTATAATTTAGATATATTTCATTTATTATAGGAACATTTATGATGTATTTCATATTATTTTAATTAGAGAAATTCAATATGACATCTAATGCCAATATTGATTGTTTTTGTTTATTTTGCAGAGTAACTCATCAATGGATCTTTTAAATGAGCCATCTCAACAAAGTATTCCTTGAAAATGAGGACACCATAAGGGTTTAGATTACTCAAATCTTCCAACTTTGGAACAACGTGACATTGTCCTTCAATTCACTAATTCTAGAGGTAAAAAGACTACTCAATGTGTTGCTCATGGACAATGTCAAGGATTTGGAGATCAGAACTCCATACCACAGAATGAGTTCATAATTTTCACTCAAATAAAAAGCAATCATCTAGCCATTGTTCAAACTCATTGTCCTCGATGTAAGCAACCTTTGACAAACAACAATTTTATTGGAAAATAGAGGCAAACTTTGTCTCCAGTTTTAGTGGAAGGGAATGTTAATGTACAACATTGAAATATTTATGATAGAATGAACTCTATTTCATATAATGTGAGATTCACAAATTTACCTCCAAGGATAATTTTTTTTCCTATTTCCACTACAATGAACTTTGTTTCAGAGAATGTGAGGGTCCCAAATTTCTCTCGGAGAACATATTTTATTCCCATGGCCACTAAAATGAGCTCTGTTTTAGGGAATGTGCATGTCCCAAATTTCCCCCGGAGAACAATTTGTATTCCTTCTGCCACTATAATGAACTCTATTTCAGAGAACACGAGGGTCCCAAATTTCTCTCAGGGAACCGATCTTTTTCTTGTTACCACTACAAAGAGCTCTGTTTCAAAGAACGTGCATGTCCAAAATTTCCCTTAGAGAAAAATTTGTATTCTTGTTGCCACTACAATGGACTATGTTTCAGAGAATGTGAGGGTCCCAAATTTCTCTCAAAGAACAGATTGTATTCCTGCCGCCACTACAATGAGCTTTGTTTCAAAGAATGTGCATGTCTCAAATTTCCCTCGAATAACAAGTTTTAACCATGCTGCCATTACAATGAACTCTAATTTGCAAAATAAAAATATGTACCAAAGAATGAACCCATTTTTGTAGAATTAGGCCCTATTTTTTCCTCAACAATCAGTGATTGATACTATTGTTGTTACAAATCACTATGATCAAAGTGAAGGTTGTGTTGCTCAACAACCTAGGGAGACTTTGAATGCATTTAATGATGAAGGGAATCAAAGTGGAGAACCCAATGAGAAGCAATTAGAACATGAATCTCTTAGGAACTTGGATGTAACTGGAAGACATTAAACAACTGAAATAATTTCATTTCATGAATAAATGGATAAGCATTCAACTATAGAAAGTCAAAATTCTACAATTGGTCAAGTTGTAACATAAACGCTGAAAGGATTTTCAAAAAATCAAAATACACATGTTAAGAGAAGGTCACTAGGAAACCGCTTAAAGACATCCTTATTGCATCTGAAGAAGTGGTCGGGATGGTATAGCCATAGACTAAATGAGGGGAAAACAAAATTTAAAGAAATTGGGAGATGGATTTCTGGAAATCACTTCAAGATGTAGATGAAAATGACATTATTGTTGGAATTGGGTACTTCATGAGCAAAAACTATAATGAAGAATCTTAAATTGAGGATGTTCTTGAACATCTAGACAGAATTATTGATAAGATTCGATCCATTGTTGTGGAAGAGATTCATAAGGATTTTATGTCGAGAAACATGGCTTCACATATGGAGTTAGGGTCAAGAAAGTAAATTCATATGCTCCCTTTATGGTTGAATCATATGAAAAGAGGTTTGTAACTATAGTCAATGAAGTTTCTTTCAAAATTGGTATTGATTCTCGCGTACATTATTATTGAGGTGAGCGGGTATGTGAGATATTATTTGAGTTACTACAAGATAATGGCTTGATGTCTTGTGTAAACCTTGGAAAATGGGATGGAAAAGAAGAATATAGACAAGGTTTAGCGCATGGTGTTGAACCTGAAAATGAGGAGAAATTAATGAAACAAATAAATAAGCTTTCACAAGATGGCATCAAAATGGTAGATGGAAGGGTTGTGAAAAACAATTTGTTTGATTGTCATTATATAGTGGCCATATGTAGTTTAGTATGCAATAATAATGTTTCTCCAATGGGAATAATTTGTGTCCTTGGTGCACACGTCATAAAAAAATGATACACATGGTTACAGATGAAATCAAAATTGAAGAAGGAGATATTACTTGTAATGTTTCTGAATGTTATGCAATGTCAACATAATTTCTCCTTGTAAGCTATGCAAATTTATTACAAGTTTTGAATTTTTTGTTTATATCTTTCCATTACTTTATTAATATAACTATGTTCTTAAACATTAGGAGTTGAATCTCTCTTTGGAACCAGGCAAAGGATGGGAAGAAAGTTTAGGTGAACATACTATAAACATTCAACCAACCTTATCTGGTAGAGATATGACTATTGCAAAGAACTATCCCATTGATAGAAGAAATGGTGAAAAGGTACACACTTTCATGATTAGTTCTTAACTATAAATTAAGCTTATCGGTATTTCACTAATTCCTACCTACTAAAACATGTTGTG
The DNA here is from genome assembly GCA_001517045.1 of Pseudotsuga menziesii. Classification (NCBI taxonomy): domain Eukaryota; kingdom Viridiplantae; phylum Streptophyta; class Pinopsida; order Pinales; family Pinaceae; genus Pseudotsuga; species Pseudotsuga menziesii. Next base: position 284,774 of record LPNX010101020.1, on the reverse strand, counting down.
CCAATTACAGTTGACTCTTGGCTTAATGTCCAAGCTTGTATATTGTTCTCACCATGCTAGGATTAGAACAATTTTGAATATGTTTCATGAAATCAAATAATTACACAAGATTATGACAAGGTTCATCCCACTAGAGGCATGGAGAAAACAAAATTTGTTCAAATTTGGGAGGAGATAAAGAAAATTAGTTTCCATGTAAGACAAGAGAACCATACCATCATAAAAGCTAACAATACAATGATCTTAACTATGGGAAATCAGATGGATCAACATTAGACACGATCCTCATTCGACATGAGGGAATTTTAAAAGTTTAATAATTATGTTAACATATTACTGTTATTTACTTTGAACATAAAAATTAGTATTTATTCATATGCATTGAAAATTATGTATTGTTTCTAGGTTATTGAAGTCCTACCAGATGAAGAGAAGAATAAAATGTTGGTGAGGACGTGGAAGCGTTATAAAGAATTCCACATGTTTCAACTACAAGGTTGTAGAGGGGGTGATGTATATGCATATGAGAAAAGGTACATTGGTTTCACCATATTATGTATATTGAATGGTAGTATCATTTCATTCATGATAAACATTTTGAGCCATTCTCATTGTAGGATTGGATTCCTTGCAAGTGAGTTTCTTTGGTTGTGCTCTTGTTTTTTAGGAGATGAGATGGTTCCTTACTTGCATGTCCAAGGGGTCCATGCTCTTAAGATGACACAGTATATTCGTCCTTATACATTGGGACATTCAAGGAATTAAGTAATGAAGCGTAAGCATATAGAAATGGAAATTTTTAATAGAAACCAACAAGGAGGAAGAGGATTTCATAGGGAGAATAGAAACACATTTGAACATGATAGAATGTGTCTTGTAAATTAGATGAGAGAATAATTTTTCAAGCTTGTTATGAGATCATAAGGTACTTTCAAAAAGTTTATACAAATAATATTCTTGCCTTCAAATATTAGAAATCAACTTCGTGTTGAATATGACAAGTCAAGAAATCAAATGAATACAGAAACTGCAACACAATTGGCATCACATTTCCCTGATTTCACTTGTCCACAAGTGGAACAACTATTTAACTCATGGGAAAAACAGTCTAAGAAATCATTAATTGCACCACCATCAATAAGTTTTTCCTAATTTGAAATGTTATCTCGTTCGATTTTCATGGTATAGTGTGAGGAGTCATAATGTGTGTGTTTAATTATTAATATGTACTCCCAGTTCAATAACTATCTTCCAAGAAAAAAATCAATCAACAAATATGGTGAAGAGGCTTATCGGGAATCACACCGCTTTGGAAAGAATAAGGAAAAACATGGTGTTAAAGAAAAAAAAACATATTTTTCTCTTCAATAATGAGTATTATATTCATTCAATTCATTACATATTAGCATGTCTTTATCAATCTAGTTGATTTGTGGTTGAAGTTACAACTTTTACTTGAACTCTAACTTTGTCCAACTCACTGATCTCAAGAAATGAGCCAGGCCGGAGTGATGAAACAAAACAAATGCAAGGGGAAGTTGATTATGATACCCTATTGACGATTGAAGACAAAAACAATAAAAATTTTGGTGTTTCATCCTCAACAGTAGAGGCATTGGAGACCATTCAAATGTAAGAATTGAATGGAGCAACTACTATTGATATTCCATTAATGGAATCTATGATTAACAATAGAAGGTGTGTTTCATCCTCAATAAATGGGTCAGAGCAAAGTGGTGAAAAACAATAAATTCAAGGGACATCTCTTGGCATCCAAGTGATGGAAGATAACAATCGTATTAAAACTGGTGTTGGTAAAGCACGTAAGAGACAAACAAAAAAGAGAAAATTCCAAAATGATCATCAAGTAACATTGTATGCAAAGTGATGAAGAACAAAACGTTTGTAATATTATGAGATCTTATGGTCTTAATATATTAAGAGACCTACTTTGATGATATTTTGGAGGTTAGATATATTTTGAAGATTGTTGGATATAGTTCTGAAAAAAGTTTTAATATTGTATCCACCTATGAGCATTGTATTTACATTTCTCTCTGGAAATAAAAACTTGGAGTTTTTTGAGGAAAAAATAACCATTTACCGTGATTTCATCATAAATTCATTCTATTGTGGTGTGATTTGTTACATGTGTAGTTATAGTTTTTTTTCCCCCAGAAAAGAGCAATATAATTTTAATTTCGTATAAATGGAATCGAGCACAATTGTCTATTGTTATTGCCGAAATTCACCAAGTCATATAGACAATATATGAAAAAGGATATTAAGATTATTTGGACAGTTACAAATGCTGTAAAAATTCTCTGAGTGTATAAGCAATGGAATATATTATCTATCACTCGCTAATGTACAACAAGAGAAAAAGAGAAACAACTAAAAATGAGCTAGAATTTAGAAAACTCCATCATACAAAAAATGCATTTTTCATTATCTTTCGATAAATACATATATGCAATTATTTATACATGTCTAGCATGTCTCTAATATGGATGCAATACCTCATCTTGAGTAGGAGATAAACCTGTATGGTCTCTCTTGCCTTTCATAGAAGACTCTGATTCTCCAGAAGCTATAGGAGGCCCATTTTGTAATTTGTTTTCAAGCTCTTTAACTTTATATGTACCATTTTTTTTTAATTTTCAAGCAAGACATTATTTTCTTCCATCAGCCTATTCAACTTGTCCACATTGTTCTTATACTTCTTTGATTCTAATTTTCCCTTACCTTCCAATTTTTGTGTTTTATTGTTCAACTGATTAGTAACTTTGGCCAATTCAACTTTCAGTTTCTTAATTTCTTTCTCCTGCTCTTTTTCCCTCAGCTTTGTTTTATTGGGAATGCCACAAATTTCCATAGTCACGGAAGATAGACCCTGTAATTCCTTTTGCAAATCATTAATTATGGATTTAAGTGTTTGAACTTCCATATCACATCCCAAATGCTGAACTTTTCGACCCTCAAAGAGTTTTCATTCTAGCTCTATTGTTTTTGCATCTTTTTAGCCATCTTCTCTTTCAATTCTTTATATAATGGTGATGAAAAAAACACATTACATAGAGAAAGTCTCTTTGAGAAGCATTCTTATAGTATATTCTCTTGTTTTTCTAAGGACTTCTCTCTCTCTTCTAAGGACATTGTAACTATAGGAGTTTTTTTCTTTTTACCCTTACCTTTGTCTCCTTTGATACCCTTATGAGGATAGCACAAATACATTGATCGATGATGCATTTAGTGTTAGAATGGATGATCATGATCATGATCATGAAAATTATGACTTTAATGATGTTCATGATTTACCTCTTCTTGAGAAGGCATACAAACCCCTTTATGAAGGCTCCAACACAAATTTTCTCTCTGTTATATTGTTGATAATGAACTTGAAGGTTATGAATGGCCTTTCAAACAGATCAATCACACAAATGTTAAGGTATGTAATATATTCCATCACATACATATGATCGTGATAAAGGTTATCTTTGATCCTATAATAATTTTATTGTTAATTCGTGATTAGTAAAATTAATATGGATGAAACATGTTTCATTAATATTATTTATATATTATATTAAATATTTTTTTACTTTAATTTGTTGTAGCTTGATAGTTGAATTTTTGTTACCATCACCAAATATTTTACCTCACACATATCGATATTTATATGTCATCATGAAAGAAATTGGAATGCAGTATGAAGCAATTGATGCATGCCTCGATGACCATATCATATATCATAAACAACATGAATTTGAAACAAAATGTCTAGAATGTCATATCAGTAGATATCAAACAGATTAAGTAACAAAAAAGGTTCCTCACAAGGTTATTCATTATATTCCCATTATTCCATGTTTCCAATGACTCTTCATGTGCAAAAACATAGCATAATTTATGGATTACCATGCACATAATAGAAGTCAAGTTGACATTTGTTGAATGCCTACAAATGGTTCTACATTTAGAGATATGGAGGAAAAATGGCCACACTTTAAAGAAGAACCTCATAATGTTAGGATTTATTTGGCAGTAGATGGTGTTAATCCATATGCAAAGAAGAGATCTATTTACTTGGTGTGGCCTATTTTTGTTATCAACAATAGCATTCCTTCATGGTTGTTGATAAAGAAGGAGCACATAATGTTGGAAATGATTATTTCAGTTAGGTGTGTACAAAAAATGTTTTTTAATATAGTGGAATCTCACTTGTCGTATTTTGTTTCATAATGTCATATATTCTTTGTCTTTTATTATTGTGTATTATTCATATATATCTTAATGGTTGTAATAATTATATATTTTATATGTCCAAATCAATCAGGTAAGTACCAAGTTAAAGATATGAATGTATATATCGAGCATATTATTGACGAACTTCTAAGGCTATGGAATGGAATCACTATTTATGATGTATCTATACCAAAATGACAAAGGAAATTTCAATTCCATGCAATGCTTATATGGGAAATACATGATGCCCCAAGGTTAAACCCATTTTTGTGGTATGTAATTATAACGTCGACTTTAATGATATTTAATTTTATGAAGTTGATATATTATGCATGCATGTTTTTTCAAATAATCCATTCATTTTATATAATCGTAATTGACAATATTGTTAATCCATCGACTCTTTATGTAGGTCTTCAAACAAAGGTAAAATATGCATGTCCAATTTGTGGTCCTAAGATCATATCCCATCGTTCAAAAGGTTTATGAAATGAGATGTTTGATAAGTTTAGGAACTTCCCTCTCTAAGCATCATAGATATCTAACTACCAATAAACATATGTTCAATGGGAAGTAAGAGACTGCATTAAAACCACAAAGAATGACACCTCACCTATGGAAGTTGCAATATAATAGAAATTGTCAAGGTATGTACTAATCAAATTGTCTTATATCTATCATCATATATGAAATGCTTTTAATCTTTTTTATTGTGTGTTTTTTACTGTAATTGACATTGATTCGTATAAATTATTTATAAATCGTGATCATATGATGGTCATCGTGATCATGAAAACATTAATGGGATTCCATGAGGAATGAAAATTTATCCTAAAAAATTCAGCAGGTTGTTGTATTATGAGCTCCTACAAATTGTTCATTTGTTTGATACAATGCATATCGGAAAGAATGTATCTAAAACATTATGGCGAATATTGGATCTAAGGAGTGACAAAGAAACAAATGTAGAAAATCGCAATGATATTAAGGAATCCAATCATGCAATGAAAGATGTCATTCAGTTACATAGAAATAGATACCAAATTAATATAGACTCACTTCCATGGTTGTTAACGGAGAAACAAAGAAATTTTGTAAAACAAGTCATGCGAAAAAATAAATTTCCCACCGGGTTTTGTTCGAACATGAATGATACCATAACCAAGAAAAGTGATTTTGCAAGAAACGCATGATTGGTATGTCTTCATCAAGGTAATTATTATGGTATCGAAATATTGCTATATTTTTTTTTATTATTGTGTATATATGATGGTATTTTTTGTCTACTTTTTGAAAAAATAACAAAACAATTTTTATATTGTTACAATATGTTCTACCTCTATCTCTCCTGGAAAACTTCAACAACAATGTCAAACAAGTTATATATGATCTTGGAAAATACATGAGGTAAGTGGCGATATCTTCCATGCATAAAGTGTTTGTTTAAATCATGGTAGAACTTATATTTGATATTTATTTTTTATAAATGTTCTATAAAATAATGTTTTTTTGTTGTTAAATCTCATGATTTGTTTGCATCGCTTGTAGATGGTTGTCATCTAAAGAAATCTATAAAGAATATATAAAGTATTGGAGGAGAGAAATTCCACGTCTGATGTGTGAAATGAAAAAGCATATACCTTCGACATTTTTCAATGCACATGAAGAACACTACCTCATACACCAAGTTGAAGAGATTGAATTGTGTGGACTAGTACACTCAAGGTCCATTTGGATGGTTGAGAGGCACTTGAAATTTTTGAAGGGCTTGGTTAGACAAAGTGCAAATCTAGAGGTTTCTATATAGAGGGATATATGGTATACCAGAACATGATGTATATTATTGATACCTTCCTATATTAGCATCAAAGCTCAATTTAGGTCGCATTTGTTATCTAGACTCCAATAACGATTTCGAAGTGGAGTACCTCTTTGGGAAAGGTCGATCGAGGGAGGTGAAAGGTAATTATAATCTAGTGGAAATTTATTATAGTACATTTGGCTATTGTTTTTTATGTATATATCATAATTATTTCATTTTTAATATTCAATATGAATCAATTAAAAGTGCATACCTGCATGTTAAGTGAAATACATTTGTGCTTAATTGTAATTTTAATTTCATGAAGCAGTTGGTCGTGAGTGGGATGCACTTCATTTATACATAGCAAACAATCTTGATTGGATGAAGGTATGTATTAAACGATGTGAACAATCTGGTCATGAAATATCATGGGAAGGTGTGGCTTCATTGGTTAAAGAAGCACATCATAATGGAGATACCATTCTTACAGAAAGGGAAATCAATTTAGAATATGGTTTAAAAGATAAGTAGGAAAGCATATTAATTAACCATACTATTAAAAACATTTTCAAATATATTGATGTACACGTTCATTTATTTCCCTGCATAGCATAAACATGCACTTAATCATAATCAATTGGGGATGTACCATTTATGTGTATGGCTTGTTGCAGGTAAAACACCATAAGTCTATGTGGTGTAGTAGTCATAAATTTCACATCAAAAATTTGGATGAAAGAAAGAAAACTTCTGATTCTGGGATAACTATAGTCTTTGAGGTGACCAATGTTTCCTCTAGAAGTGACAGACATCCAGAACTCTCAAAAAATCGATACTATGGATATTTGGAAGATATTATTCAATGTGATTTTAAATTCTTCAATTTCATTATGTTCGTTTTCAAATGGTATAGGTTACGATTGAATCAACATGATCCCGATAGAACTATTATTGAACATGATACTAGATTTACCATGGTTAATACAAGGTTGTTTGAGCCAGAAACAGAGCCCTATGTTCTTCCAAGCCAATGTGAATAGGTATTTTACTCTGAGGTTCCAGGTAGAGGGGGTTGGTCATTTGTCATGAGACACGATCCAAGGGGAAGGCCGGTAAAGTATAATGTGCAGGAAGATAATGAAGAGAGTCTTGGAGAAGAAGATGACATTGAGGATGGTCAACATGAGTTAGAGCATCATGTTCCATAGGAAGATGATGAAGAATTAGTTGAATCATATGATGTAGAATACAATGTCCATGAATATTATATTGATGATGACATGCTGATCGAAAATGGCATCGACGATGATGATGATATGGCTAATCCTTACAATGTTGAATCTAGATTGAATGATATAGATGATGACTTCGATGAAGAAGATGATAAATTCCATTGAATTGTATGAGGTATTCCTTAATATATATGCTCTACTCTATATATTGTTGGTCACTTTAATTGTTCAACTAATCCACAAACAAAGTGCTCAATATAAATTGTCAACCCATGGAAGACTAGTTATATCAAAGGAAACTATGGAAAATATATGCATGAACAAACAGTAATTGATAAACATAAATCACCATGTTCATTCAGAATAAAACATTGCAATCTAAAAATGTATTATTCCACTGATCAATTAAATCCTTAATGCTAATTCAATATTCAATAATAAAGAGACTCACCAACGTTCAAATCACAACAATCCTGGAAATAATTAAGTAGTTTACTTTTGCAAGAAGTTAAATCCAAACTAGTATTGTAAGGAAAGCTTCTTGGAATTGAAACACTTTGAAATGTCTTCTCATTCAATCAAATTCACTCATAATTAATAATCTTAGCAATAAAGGAAATTTAACATTAACTAAACTCAGTGATAGAATACAAAGGTAACACAACCCTTCTATACTTCTAGAAAAAGAATCACACTGCACAATCAACTGTTTAATCAATAGCATTCCTAATTAACCAATTGTTACAACACTCAGAAAGAAATGTAAGCAATAACTCAGAGCACATTGTTTCAACAACATAGGAGGAAATTTAAATCAACTCAAACAAATCCAGTTCTAGTTGCAATTCCATTCATTGTGTACCGACAGTTGGGACGTCTATCTTTGTGTATCAACAAACTGATAGACTTCCTTGTATATAGGTAGTTGGGTAAATTCCTTGTGTATCAGCAAACTAATACACTTTGTTGTGTATTGGAAGTTGGGACTAACTTTGTGTATTGAAAAACTGATACATTTCCTTGTGTATCAGCGGCTTGCTTTATCAATGAGACACGTAGATGAATAGATTGACATGTCCTGCAACAACGCCGAGCTATTATACTGAAGAAGTGAAATTGTGGTTTATGAATTTTCTTCCATTTGTGTATCGCTAGTTGGGGCAATTCCTTGTGTATCAAAAAATTGATTTAATTCATTGTGTATTGGCAGCAGGGACGCCTATCTTTTTGTCTTGGAAAACTGATAGACTTCCTTGTGTACGTCAGTTGGGGAAATTCCTTGTGTATCAACAAACTGATATACTTCATTGTGTATCGACAACTGGTACTATCTTTGTGTATCGACAAACTGATACACTTCCTTGTGTATCAACAAATTGATTTATCCAAATTTCCTGTAGCATTCAACTAACTCCATTAATCTCAAATAGGTCAGCTTATTCATGAACAAAACCCATAGACACATACAAGTTTAAGCATTAATTAGATGAAATAAAAATGAGTTTTCCCATAATTCTTCTTTTCCTTAGAAAGAATATCATTTCAACTGTAATAATTAAGGAAACAAGGGAATAAGGTACATTAAAAAGCTAAGCAAAAATGGTCATTTTTGGCACCCAACTACACAGTTGCATGTTCTCATGCAACAAACTTTGGTTAGTATGAATCTGAATATGTGTCAAATATTTTTCTATGCAGGTGAGTGATATTGAAAGACGATTTTGTTTTATCTACCCTGTCCCAATATCCATTACAAGCAATCAACTCCTCCCAGCACTATCTTTCTGCTTTCTTAGTTATCATGTATCTGTTTTTATACTTATTATCAGAAAACCATAGGATATACAATTTGAAATTCAGTCATGTCCAATTCATTCCACAACTCTGAATGCATTTAACATAACCAAGGACCCAGCTCAAATCTTGAATAAATTTTTCAAAACAATAAGGATCCATTGTCTTCATAAATCATGAAGAAGCATCCCATATAGATCTACTACCTTTTAAAGCATAAGGTTCTTGCCACATTATACGCTGCACACATGTATTTATGAAATCTTCTTGAAGTCCTGCCAATTGATCAACCTTTGTTGGAGAAGAAAGGAACTTTTGATGCTTGTCAATAATTGCCGCATAAGATTGTGGTTCACCTTATATCCATAAAGTAGAATTTTCTTCATTTTTTTGAATGGTTTGTGAGGCATTCCACCATATCATCTGGTTAGTAACAAAAGAAGTGAATTCCATTAAATTCACATCCCCTATGTGAGAGATGGGATTAAATTGAATATTCATTGTACACGCCACCTCATGTAAATACAATTCACATATCAGATTTTGCTCAAAGAAATCACTTTGAGAGAGAGTATCTAAAAAATGGGAACTGTAAAAATTTTATGGGGCCTTCCTTCCTTAATATATTTCAACTTAAAAAGAGTCATTTTTTCATACAAGAAAATTGAATAAGAAGGATATGGACCCATACAACTTAATAATTATTTACTCAATGTATACATCTGCTCTTTTTCTTTCTTCATAGTCTTAAAAATTTTCAATTCCCTTATTTATGCCTGTAATTCTTCCTAGTGAAACTTATGAAACATCAACTCTTCTTCCCATTTCTCCTTAAGCTCCTTAATGAACTTCCTTTATGTGGGAAGAGGAATTACACCTTCCCCATACATGGTAGGTTGATATCTCAAATTATTTAACTGATCTTTTATCAGAGGAATATCCTTCTTTTTCTCCTAGGCTTCTTCGTCTAACTCAATGATTTCACAAGGGTCTTGAACCATTATATTACCATATTTTATGGGTAGGGTGGAGTCCTGAGTTGTTGGTTCTTGTGTTTCAACAAATGAATTGGGTGTCTCGAAAAATTATTTATTTTCAACTGTCACTGGTTCTTGTGTTTCAGTGACAACTTCTTTATTTTCCTAACTTGACTACATTTGTCTCCAAGCCGAGTGTTCCATGAGAGTAACTTCGTAGCCTGCAATCCTGAAAATATCTCCACATTATGGGCATAGATATCCATCATGCTCAACATCGTCATAAATGACAGTCCCCATATGATCAACAATTTTTGTTAATGTATTCAATTTATGACCTGCTTGATTTTTCAATATATTTTTCAACCGTTGTGATTATCCCCGGAGCACCTGTACCTCCTATTTCAGCAAGTCATTTTCAAAAGTGGTGTCTCTATTTTAACAGGGTTGTCTTCCACAACATGTTCTTGTGTATCAGCAGATATTGATGTTGTGGTTAAGTTACTACCTAGTTCTTGTGTTACAGGAGCAGTCCCTTGTTGTTTATCTGCACCCCATGGTTCTGTTGTGACAGAGTATGACTGAGGTCTTAAAATTGGGACTTCAATACATGTTTTATGCAATTTCAATGCCTCTGCAAAGACATTATACCGAGTCCTCATTTATTTCAATGGAAATTGTGACCGAGATGAAGTGCTCAATATTATTTTACTTTATCATGGCCTAGGAGAAATGAACCCCTCTATGAATATTTCAACTTCATTCAAAACAAAAGAATCATCCTTTTGTGATGATTCCCCCTCCAATTTTCTAACCTCTTCAGAGGATTCAACCTCTCGAATCACCTTCCCTGAGTTTCCAATCCCTTCCGTTAATATTTCTTCTCCACTTTCCAATGGAAATCCTTCCTTAGCTAATTCTTGAGAATCCTTTGGAATCGTTTCTAATTCTTCGTTTATGGGAGGAAAAACCTAATCATCCTGAGTCCTAGGTTTTTCAGACGGCTACTCTATATTGCTTTCTTCATCAACTCCTTGACAGAGACTGGGATTTGTCCTAGGTATGTGTGCATGTCGAAGTGGTCTTGGATCTCCTTGATCGACTTCTACCCTTTCACATTCCCTATCTTTTTCTTTATATGACAGGATCTGGTTCTCTTCTTTTTTAGATTCACTATCTCCTTCTTCTATGGCCATAGGGTTTATTTTAGTGACCAATTGAACCCATGATTGATGCCTATGTTGTAACTGATCCCTTAATATTATTATTTTAATGAGGCCATGATTGGTAAGAGAACCTTGAGGGAACTTATCCTTTCTAACATAATGTTCCATGTTTTGTAGAGATTTCAGAAGATAATAGGGCATGTTTACTAATATACCATGGCAGAGGTGAGATAATAAAACAAAATAATAGGTATAAAAAACTTTGTACCTACCTTCATAAGTGATATATTTCTTTATATATACTGCAACCTTCTCCCAAGGATGAGGCAGAGATTCCAATATATTCTCCCCTCCTTTCGGTCGAACAACTTCTCCTACAGGTAAGAAATATTTTTTTGTGCTCGACACGTGGACTTTTTGACCAAACCATCTCTTTCCTTTTCTGGGAAGACCTGTTAATTATGCTATGATTTACTCAGAAACTTCAATTCTCATCCCCCCAACTTCTGAATATCTTCCATCAATTTTTTTACAAATTGTAATGGAACTTCCTCATCAAACTCGGTCAATATTTCAAAATACAAAGTCCAGCTGGCTTCCTCAAAAATTCCAAAATATTCCATGTCTCGACGCAATGGCTCCATCGACTTTGGTTCATGGCGGATTTAAAACCCTCTCATGATGTTTTTAGGGATCTCAATTACACTGGAAACCAATAAAATTTTCAAATTTGGATACCATAGTTGCAACATGCAAGACAACAATGGACTTTGTGGAAAATCGTTGGGTATTTTAACAAAGGCGGCGTAAAGGTGGTGTAGGGGAAAAAGTTGAAGCTCATGGCGGATGTTATAACATGGATTGGATGACGTGGCTACAGTTAATAAGTATGGGAGAGTGTAATGATGGACCCCCTTCCCAAACTAAAAGGGTTGTCTCAAAGAATTGCTAATGGTGACAAGAAGGATGGTATATTCATGATTATTTATCGATTTATGCTTAGTTGTACCTTTGGTTAGGATCTATACCTTTTCACCTACCATGACATATTGATGAATCTATGTGGCCCACTTGCCTTGTCAAATCTCTTTAGTGGAGGCTCTCCTTATCACGTGGCTTCATGGATCATGTGGGCCCTTGGCATAATGAGAGGGATGAACATGTCCACATCAAGAGAACTTATGAGAAGTGATGAGACTGAAAAAATTGCCAGTGTTTTGGCCGAAACAGAGCAACTGGAGGAGTTTCAACAAAGAAACTGACAGATTTTCAGCAAAGGAAATGACGTTATTTCAGTAGAAAGTGGAGAACTTAGCGGAGTTTCGACAAAGGATATGGCGTAGTTTCGACAAGGAATATGGCAGAGTTTCAGCAAAGCTATGGTGCAATTTTGGAAAGGATTATGGAGGAGTTTTGGTAAGGAAGTAGAGAACTTAGCGGAGTGTCAACAAAGTATGGAGGAGTTTTGACAAGGATCCAGAGAACTTAGCAGAGTTTCATTAAATGATATGGCATATTTTTGGAAAGGAACATGGCATAGTTTCGAAAAATATAGGGCACAGTTTCGACAAGAATTATGGTGGATTTTTGACAAGGAAGCAGAGAACTAAGCAGAGTTTCAGCAAAGGATATGGAGTAGTTTCAGAAAGGAATATGGCAGAGTTTCGGCAAATATATGGTGCATCTTCAGCAAGGATTATGGCGGAGTTTCAGCAAGGAAGCAGATAAATTAGTGGAGTTTCGACAAAGGATATGGTAGAGTTTCGACAAGGAATATGTCATAGTTTCAATAAACATATGGAGCATCTTCGGAAAGGATTATGGAAGAGTTCCAATAAGGAATATGGTAGAGTTTTGACAAAGATATGGCGCAACTTTGATAAGGATTATGGCAGATTTTCAGGAAGGAAGCATAGAACTTAGTGGAGTTTCACCAAAGGATATGGAGTAGTTTCAGCAAGGAATATGGCAGATTTTCGGTAATGATATGGTGCAGCTTCGTCAAGGATTATGGCATAGTTTCGACAAGGAAGAATAGAACTTAGAGGAGTTTCATCAAAGAATATGGTGGGGTTTTGGAAAGGATTATGGAAAAGTTTCTAGAAAGATATGGCACAATTTTGACAAGGATTAATGCAAAGTTTTGGTAAGGAAGCAAAGAACTTAGCAGAGTTTTGTCAAGGAATATCGCTGAGTTTCGGTAAAGATATGGTGCATATTTGGAAAGGATTATGGCAGAGTTTCAGCAAGGAAGTAGAGAACTTAGAGGAGTTTTGACAAAGGATATGGCAGAATTTTGACAAAGATATGGCATAGTTTCGGCAAGAAAGCAGAGAACTTAGTGGAGTTTCAGCAAAGGATATGCCAGAGTTTCAATAAGGAATATGTCATAGTTTCAAAAAAAATATGGGACAACTTTGGCAAGGATTATGGAATAGTTTTGGCAGGGAAGAAAAGAAATAACATACATTACACACCATATTAAGAAATCATTTATCACAAATTACTAGTATATTCCCCATGCAAGTATCAATTAGAGACTTAATGTTACTTAATTGGGTAAATAACATTCCCAGATGTAGGTGAGCATGGAAGTGGTCACAGATGTTAGGATAGGGGAAGGGCACATTCTAGGACAAATGGAATCCCTCCCCCCATATACTCATCTGTCTGAATCGCTTAAAATCCATGGCCACACAAACCTCAGTACGTAGGCAAAGAAGGATGACTTTGAAGCATAACCATACCGAAGTTCTTGGAATCACATGGATCCAGTACTTGAGGGATGGTAGCGGAAGGTTTAGCATACGATGGATCACATGGAGCGGGTACATGGATGATAATGGTGAGTGTGAGAAGGAACATTATAATAGAGCAACTAAGTCCAACAACCTCAACTCAATCCAATATTCATTTTGCAGTTGGTGTAGGAGAAGACAAAGGTAGCAATACACTCAAGTCAATTAATTATTGCTGAGGTTCTCTTTTCTTCCCTCTCCAAAATCTATCTAGAGAGATCGTCTACACATTCCCATGATGTCCAAGCATCGAAAAGAGAATGAAAACATAGACTGGGAGGCGATATTCCACGTAGAGACTCCTCAACACATTTGCTCTGTTATTGAAACCATGGAGAATGAAATGTTTGGAGAGTTCAAACTCAAACTTGGACATGATGTAGTTATAAACAACTAATGGAGACTGAATTTCATACTGTCTAGAGAAATGTGTGAACGAAAAAGCTTTGGGGAAATGGTAAAACTTATAGTGAGTATGTTCAAAGAAGGCGCTAAGAGAAACCTTGGTCACATGCAAGAAGTTATTCACCTTTTTTATCCACCTTTTCAACGCCAGTAGGGAACCAAAGAAGGAGTAGTCAGTAAATCCAATGATGAATAAGCAAAATATGTTATGAGAAACTAGTAATCCTCCTCTCCCTTTTCTCTAAACTCCTATGTTGTCACTTATCGGAATGTATTTCTTTCTTTATATTTTACATTTTGTTAGGCCGTCATTATACAAAGGATGGGCAGTCGAAACCAGTCCCTTTGTATATCCCCTTTTTGGATAAATGTTTATAGTGCGTCTGACTCCATGTTTTGAGCAAACCCAACTATACTACAGATATGTGATTGTTTTTCATATTTACTGGTAATAGAAAAATTCCTTCTTACAGACAAAAAAAATTGGGTGAATAACATAGTGACAATTGTGTGTAACTAATAAGATGCCCATTTTTTTAAGATATTTTTTTATGACAAAAAAAAATTGGGTAAATAACATAGTCACAATTGTGTGTAACTAATAAGATGCCCATTTTTTTAAGTAAGATATGTAATAATGTTTCATATTTACTGGTAATAGAAAACTTCCTTCTTACTGACAAAAGAAATTGGGTAAGTAGCATAGTGACAATTGCGTGTAACTATTAAGATGCCCATTTTTTCTGTAAGTAAGAGATTTTATTCACATAGAAAAGAGAAGATTACATCTCGATGCATAGGCTACTTCTTGTTGATAACCTTGTTTCCTGACTTATTAGCTAAAAATTACCTTGACAGACTGATTTGGAACATACTTGCAACATGGCATACTTTCGAGAAAACTTGGTACTAACACTACTCGATTATGATCCGACCATATAGTAAAATTCAAAAAACTTGGTGCTAACATTACTCCATTATGAACCAACCATTTAGTAAACTTCAAAAAAACTATGAGACCTATTACTAATCAAACTATACTACATATTACATAAACGTATATCCCTTGGGCATCTAGATCCAACACGCTGAGAATTTACAACAGAATATAAGGGTGATCAAAGATGCATCCATGGAGATTGCTAACAGCGGGATTTTGTTGGGCCATTAGGGGAGAAGCTGGAGGGTTCTACACATAGAGACCCTACAGGATATCATCCATATTTTGGTTCAACATCTTTGACTCATCCTTCATCTCTACCTGATATTGCCCAATATTCTCCTTGTCCTGTCCCAGCTCATGCTTCTCCCACATCATGTGCCCCATAATGTTTTTCATTACCCATAATAGTGCCACGGTTCGCTCGTAGAGGCTGAGTCTACCCACATTGTTTCCCAGGTCCAAGATCTAGTCTTGAACTTTGTGGCATTCCTCGTGCAGGGTGCCCCTGCCCAATTCTTCCCATAAATTCTTCTCCTTCTCGTTGATGCTTTTTTGGATGTCACTAGGAATCCCAAGATCAAACATTCGAGCTTCTTAAAGAGATTTCGACTGATCCTGGGTCACCCATCTATTTTCCTCCTCATGCCCCAGCACCTGCTTCATCTTTCCTCTTCTTTCTCCCATACCATCCTCTATTTCCCTTCAATGGCTAACATCCATTTTCCAAATCACTAGCGTTCCTCTTCTCACAAATACTGCTAAGAATATACACCACGGGTTTTGTTATTGCATATTTTTATGCCATATTTCTTTCCTCTAAATAGTAACTTCCCATTTTGGGACATGATTTGATCTGTCCTTGCCATGATCTCAAGTTCATAGTCTGTAGTCCCAAGTGGATATATCCCATGCAGTATCCAAGATCCTTCATTTCCTTTATTCATCTCTGCTCATTTTCCTACTCTGTGCAATGATCATGAAACTATGCATATTTAATCCAACCTACCTTTCTCTTGATGTCACCGCCCACTGGCCGGTAAAAACACCCTTTACATGGAAGGCTTCAGGCCCTCTGGTTGTCCTTCCCTCTCTGTTTCATGGATTCTCGTCATTTCTTGGTGTGTGAGTTTGATACACCTTCTTTTCTTCACTTGAGTAACTTTCCTTCATCATATTTCATCACCAAGTGGAAGAATATTACACAATTGGAAGATCTCGTTTTGAGTTGTTTACTTAATACTTGATATTGTGACATAAGGATGTATAAACATTTAACTTAAAACTATCATTGAGAAATTTTGGAAACATGATATTAATTGAATCATTAGTTCATTGACCATTTTACATGGATCAACCTTTGTTATACATTGGCTTCAGATGATCCTATATGTTCCCTTAGTATCATTAACTTGACAATCCAACATGGTAGAATCCTTCCTATTATATCTAGGAGCCTAGAAGCACCTTGCAATAGTGTATCATGGCTTCTTTTTCATGGAATGATAACCATGAGAATTTCCCACATGGAAATTCATGTGTTTATACACCACTTGGAAAGGTTGATTCCCAATAATGGCTACATCGATAGGCTTGTATACTTGACCACAAGACTTTCTATATTTTTTTCTACTCCAAACCAAGGTTAACTCAATTTGACATCCTTGCTTTCACCAAATCTCAACGTGATTCCTCATTTTAACCATCTTGGTTAGAAATTTTGTCTAACAAACCCAAATAAGTAATCAATACATAAACAATAAGAATTAAAATAAAAATAGAATTATCAGGAACCTTTAAGGGAAAGGGGGTAATGGAACCATTGTTAAGGGAATAGTGATTCCAATCAGGGTCAAACATAAGGATAACAAGGGTGTACACATAACCATCCCTATGATTTTTATGGATAAGATAATTGCAATGATTTATGTCCCATTCTTCCATAAATCTAACAATTAACGACCCAATTTCCTAATCAAATGGCCCAACAAGAATCAACAACCTTACCAAAACTATTCCCTCAACATGGAATTATTGATTATAATGGCCAATTCCCACCTTCTTTTACCCATTTGACTTCCCAACAAAAGTTGGGCATGTCATACTAACCTATCTACCTACCTCACTTATTATAATTCATAATACACAATAAATTATAAGAGGACACACCTTCCACTTTTACTGGCTCATCAATCCCCTTTAGGTCTTCCCATTGTAATGCCAATGAAATTTGAACCCATTAAACTCTAAGGGAATTACATTTGAATTAGATAAACTAGTGGTTCCATGTCTCCCTTCTTCTACCCCTTTGAAAGTTAAGGCTCAATGTTAAGGACTTCATTAGACATCAATGTATTTTGCATGAAGGATCCTCCTGATCTTATATTTGTATCGATTTCTTGGAAATAATTAGCTTTTCTTGGAGAGCGACGTGAGGTGGGGGGGGTCAGATGAGCTTCCACCTTCACGTGGTTGGACCTGTTTAGTAGAGAATATTAAATTATTCTTGAAACAAATAGAATCTCGATAATGCAATTCTCTTGTTGTTATCACCATACTCATCCTCAGCCTCCTCGTCATCATCATCATCGTCTTCATCATCATCATCGTCATCATCATCATCATCCTAATCCTCATCCTCATTATTGTCTTCATCATCATCATCATTATCCTCATCCTTATCATCACCGACATCATCATCCTCATTTTCATCATCATCTTTGTCATCGACATCATCATCAACAGTGTCATCATCATCATAATCACCATCACTATCATCACCATCACCATCATCAACATCGTCACTATCATCATCATCGTCATCATCATCGTCGTCGTCATCGTCACCGTCATCATTGCCATCATCATCATCACCATCATCATCATTATCGTCATCATCATCATTATCGTCATCATCATCATCGTCATCGTCTGCATCTTCATCGTTATCATCATCATCATCATCATTGTCTCCACTAGTATTTCTAGCTATTCCTACAAAATACATGAACACTACCTAGGTCATTCACCTTTCTATACTCTATTAAAAGGAAGTTAGCTTGCATCTCATACATGTCTTTAGTTGATATTAACATTGTGTAAATATTAAAAATTAAAAATTATAATATATATTTTATTATTTATTAATATCTATTTTACACTAATATCTAATATAACTTAATTTTACTACTATATGTAAAATGCTAAATCAAAATAATAAATTAAAAACAATATTATAAATTTCAACCTACTTAGATAACATAAGCTATTTGAAAGCAACCCACCTCCATGTGAGGATGTTTCCAAGCTACCTAAATACCTCCAACACTCTGTCGTCGTTGTTGTCCTCATCATCATCCTTGTCATCATCATCATCATTCCCCATGTTATCATCTTCATCATCATCATCATCATCATCATCCTCATCCTCATCGTGACCATCCTCATTTTCATCATCATCATCAACAATAACAACAACAATAATCAGCATCGCCATCCTCATCCTCATCCTCATCGTCATGATCATCGTCACCATTATCATCCTTGTCATTATTATCGTCATCATTATTGTCATCATCATCGTTAATATCCTCATCCTAATTGGCGTCATCATCATCATTATCGTCATCATCATCATCATTGCCATCGTTGTCTTCATCATCATCATCATCATCGTCATCATCATTGATCTGAAATTAACTTGATCTAAAATTTCAGGATCTTTTAACCATTAAAATGCATGTGAATTTGAATGTTAAATACTCCTTAAATAGGCTTATCAACGGAAAATTTAAATGATTTAAAACATTCACAAAGAAAATAAATACAGAAATGCAAACTAGAATTAAAAGACACAACTGATAACGGAGTTCACCCCTCCTGGGCTACGTCTTCGGGCCACTTCCAAATGGGAAGGTCGATCTATTAAGTCTTCAAAATATTACAATTGAGTGTTATGGGAACACTTTGGAATTATATCTGTTAGAAGTAGAAATAAATAGCACCACTGAACTCCTTGCGAAATTTTGAGAAAAAATAGTATAAAGTTGTCTGTATATGCTTGAGACCTCCTCTTGCACGCAAAACGAGACACTTCTACAAATAAGACAAAATAACATTGATTATATACTGATTATGCCTTGGTATTTGTACCCATTAATGGCCTCTATACCTTGGGAATTCTTCATGTACCTTCCTACAAAAATACTCTGTTCTCACTCCCAAACTTAACACTTTGTATTCCAAAAACGTGGTTTTTATAGCTTAAAATATTAGTTTTTGGGTCGCGGGCTATGGGGACACGTGCCCATTTGGAACCATAGTCTGCGTAACAAATATTTAACAATATCTTACCGAATTCTACCAAGGCTCAACATAGTGGCGTGGTGGTATATTGAGAGGATTATGTGGTAAAGGTTCCAGGAAAGGATCAAAATTCAAGTCGTTAGAGCTCATCAAAGGGGTCCTAGCCTGTCTTAGAAGTGTCATTAAAAAAATGGATGTCAAAAGAAATGTTAATTTGTGTTTTTGAGATTTTATAAAATAATTAGCAGATTTGGATTAAAATTTCATTAAAAGGGCTAGCTTTCAAAGTGTTCGTCAAACATTAATTCTAGTTACATACTTCGACACCAAGGACGATTGTCAACTAGCCAAGGCACTTGGAGTTGTTGGAATTTAAGGGAATTCGTTCTTATATGGGATGGGATATCCCATCCATTAATCCACCTGGGCCATACATTAATTCAATTCATTAAACTAGAAGGTGTACCGTGTGAGATGGGAGAAACGTATACCATGTGACATGGGAGTCATTAATTCAATTCATTAAACTGGCAAGTGTATTGTGTGAGCTGGGAGAAACGTATAGAGACTGATCATTTCGCAGCAAGTAGGGATAGTGGACTATGGAAGCATGGGCTTGGATTGAAGGCTTAGAAATAGAGATGGAAGCGATGGTTCAAATGACCTCTTTCATGTTCCAACCTCAATGGACAGTAAAAATGCCTTCAATCACAATATTGATACAACCAGTGAAGAAAATGAATTTTTACATCCAAATGCCATTTCTTCTAGTCACATCCATCTCAGGAATCAAGAGTAAAGTTTTCACTTCTCAGTGAGTGGTCAGTTTGTATCTTGCACCACCCAGATGAAAAATATTTTCGCATAGAACTAGTAACTAATTATTATACTTCTTCTCGTTGGAAGGGCAACCGTATGTTAAACTACTCAATAAATAGAAGGGTATCCCTTGTTTTCAATTCTAAAGGTCTATGTCTATCTTTTGGGTTATCATATGAGTGCAATGCCACCTATTCTAGAACCAAATACAATAATGATAAATCGGTAATGCTTTAATGTCACTGAACCATGGAATTGTGAATGACGATGCATGATTTGCTAGCTCGGTTTTCTCCTGTACAAACCTATCAAGAGAAATGATTGAACCGTCTCCTAGGAGATATTTTAGGCTACATGAACTTGATTATTATAAATGAGAAGGAATAGGGAACCCTTGTTGTTGTTGAAGGTATTCTCCTACACAAATATTCTCTTTAGTCTGTTGACTAGCTAGTTGACAGAAGAGTTAGTAAACGAGTAGTGTGGGGTTGTTATTTGTTTCTCCCGTTTGGAACCATGATGCTTAGACAATGATAGAGGCATCGATGACATTGTGGCACTCGGGATCGGCCAAATTTGGTGGTTTTATATCCTCTCCAAACATATCCTGGGCGTGGGTCATATTTTGCCTCAAGATGAATATGGGAGAAACAAAAGAAAACATGACAACATAGCGACCATAGTGGAAGCTCCTTTCAAATTGGGTGACCTTGGTGTTGAGGAGGATTTAGATAGCAGCAAAGAAGCTAGGAATGTGAATGTTGTGATGATTTTTTCAGAAGCTACAACCCCTCACCCCTTAGTAATGATTTCTTTCCTCAAGGGTATCTTGATTAGTTTTTCTGCAATCATGCTTGCTTTAAATATCTAGTTCTATTATGCTTTCATACTCAATTTATCTTTAGTTTCAGTTTGGTGTAGGTTTCTAGAAGTTGAGTTTGTACTGGTTTATTTTATATATTTTTTTCAATGTATTGAACTCAGTGTATGAATGAATTTTTTACCTGTGAATTTCCTATTCCATAAATAGATATGTTCTAATAAATTTGTATCATATAATTGTAATGGATTTCACAATTTTTTTTATGAAGGAGAGAGTTAATTTATTATCGTCAATTGAAGTGTAATTTTTTTTTAAATTTTCATTGTAGAATGGCACCATGAATATATACCCTTCAACATGAAATTAAGACCGGCCCTTCAAATCTGATCCCTGATTCCAAGGTCAAACCCTCGGGCCTCTCCCCTTGCTGAGCTATTTTTTATACGGTGGCATATATAATATCACCACATTGTAACATATGGTTATAGTTTGGTTTACATATAGGATAAGGTTTGTTAATATGTGGCATATAATATGGTATGGTATGGTTTAGCTCCACATTACATTGTGGATAGGGTTACATCGTTTGTTAACATATCACGCATAGTGTTTGGACTATATGGTATCCTATGGAAATGATATGGTTATACACTATAGTTTAAATCCCAAGGAGGGGGGCCTCATTTTTGGAAAGGGGTTGAGGGCTAATCCCTCAACCACCCCCCTTTTCTTTAATAAAACCATATAATTTTTAAATAAAACGTATGCCATGTACCTAGTAAGTAGCACACATGGAGGCTTTGGATAGCATGATATTGTGAATTCTATGAGGACTTGTAGGTCTAGGGTTACAATCCCATTGACTCTAACCTATAACCAATATTTTCATACCAACCTTTACCAATTTTTCCAAACCATATATATTTTTTACCATTTTTAACCTTCATTATCGAAGCTTCAAATACTGACAACTTCTTCATATGGAGGTTGTTTCACATGAAATGAACGTCCCTGGAAAGATGTTGACGAGCTCTTTCATCCTATAAGATTTTATTTTCACTTTGAATACTTTAAATTAGATAAAATTTGATATTATCCACCTGGATCAATCATCATCGTCATCCTCATCCTCATCCTCATTGTCATTAGCACCATCATCATCATTTTCATCATCATCATCTTCATTATATTCATCATCAATATCCCTATCGTTGTCATCTTCATAATTGTCATCAATATCTTCATCGTCACCATCCTCATTGTCATCATGGTCCTCATATTTATCTTCGCCATCTTTATCGTCATCATCATCGTCGTCGTTGTCATCCTCATCGTCATCATCATCCTCGTCCTAATAATCCTCATAGTCATTATCATCATCACCTCATTGTCTTTGTCGTAATCATCGTCGTCGCCATTATCATCATCCTCATCACCATTACCATCATCATTCTCACTGTCATCATCATAATCACCATCATCATTATCATCAGCATCGTCATCGTCATCAACATCATCATCATCGTCGTCCTCAACATCATCATCATCATCGTCATCATAATACCATCATCATAGTCATCATTATTTTTACTTGACTGTTTACATTTATAATTGTTTAAAACATATTGTAAAATTTTTATTAAATATATAAACTTTGTATCATATTGTGTTAGTATATTAGCATTAGGTTATATAGATATTAAGCATTATATAATGCATTTACCATTATAGTTTGAATACCGATGTTTACCATTTCACTGTTCACATTCAAAGTTTACCATTTCACTATTCACATTTCACGTTTGTAGGTAATTGGTTGGAGCTCACAGTTCAGATTTCATGGTTATAGTTGTAGCTCACTAGTTGGATTTTGTGGTTCACATTTCACATTTTATGGTTCACATTTCACGGTTGGAGCTCAAGGGTTTGAGCTCATAGTTCACATTTCACGGTTGCAGCTCATTGTTTGGAGCTCATGGTTCACATTTCACAGTTGCAGCTCATTGGTTGGAGCTCATGATTCACATTTCACGGTTGGAGCTGAGGGATTGGAGCTCAGTTTTCATGGTTCTGGTTTCTCATGGATAAACAAGTAAGCATTGGGATTCCTAATTTTTTTGAATTTACGGTGAAAGCCCAATTTGTTTTGAATTTACGGTGAAAGCCCAATTTGTTTTGAATTTATGGTGAAAACCATGGTTTTTTGGAAAACCATCATTGTCCAATTTATAAATGGTTTTAACACTTTTCTTTCCCATTGGCCAAATAGTTTTGAAATGATGTAAATGGATGAACTTGGGTTTTTATTTGTCAAAGGTTAAAAGATGGGGTGTGTGCATGAGTGTGTGTGATCATGTGCATGTGTGTTGCCACTTAGTTAGTATTGAGGTTTCCCTTACAATGGAAACCTATCCTTTCACACTTAAGGGATTCCCTTATAATGGAATCCCTCCCTTTTTTCAGCATGTTGTACATTCCCCTCTACGTCACCCTCTAGGACCTGCAAATTGACAAACAAAAGATTAATATATGCGGGTATAAATTGCTAGGTTAGGTTATAACTGGAAGTGGACTATTTTGGCATCTTTTACCTTCGTAACACAGTCTATAATAACAAAAAAGTCATAGTTCTTTGGGGTTCAAGGTTGATGGATTTGGACTATGTAACGTTTGCACCTTTTTTCCATTCAAGTTTACTATGGAATGGTGGATTTTGTTGGGATGTGGTATGTCAATGATGGGATGTTGATGGGCCCTTGGCATTTTAGTTGATGGTATGTGTATGGGTTTTTTGTTTTGATTGGGATTGGTTGTTCTTGATTAGATAGTGATAGCCCCGTTTGGTAGTAATGTTGCACTACTACTCTCTTGTTGTGCTCGTTCTCTTTATTTTGCCTTTGAGTTTTGGATCTTTATTGTTGAGTTTCTTTTTTGTGAGTAGTTTTCTTGACTTAGTAGTTTCATTATAATTGTGTTACAATTTATCTTCTGCACATTGGAATTGATAACTCATATCAAGGACCAACTTTAACGTCGCAATGACCAGTGGAGTGGTAAAGTTTAAAGAAATGAAAATTATGTTTGAATTTATTACAACAGTATTTTTCTGGATCTAGATTTGTTATTTAGTTCTGCTTATACAATGATGATAAAAATATATGTGACAATATACCTTGAGAGAGGCAAAAGATTAAATTCATTGGTCTTGTTGGTCCGATGGCTAAATGGGGTTGTTTCTATACATTTATGGTACACCTTGGTCTTGTGATTATGTGGGTTTCCTTACCATCTTGTTCTGACCCCTTTGGTTGACTTATGGTCCTTCATCTTCTACTTGGTCCTAGCAACCTTATTGTGTTTGATACCTTGACCACCTTTGGTATGATGACTTAACCTTATTGCTTTTATTGTTTTATTTTTATGTGACCACATGACCTATAGTACCCTACTCTAAGTGTACTCAAATTTATTTAATGTTTTATTATGGTAACCACCCTAAAACCTAGGGTTTCCTAAGTGTCCACTCTAGAAGACTTGCCAAGTTTATATATTATGTTCATAACTTCACTCTTGCAGTATCTTGCAATTAAAGAAGTATAGATCTGATATTTGCTAGACACAACATAGGGTTATTGCTACTGTAAAGCTGAGTACACCTAAAGTAGGGTACCAAATTTCATATGGTACCTCTTCTAAGGATTCTAGACTTGTTTTGTGAATTGTGAACCGTGATCTCCAACCCATGAGCTCAACTACGAACCCAAACCATCAACACTCTAACTCACTCTCTCCCTCTCTCAATGTATGTATTCTTACAGCTTGTCCTTACAGTGACGAGCTAACTCAAAATGTTTGAGTATAAGGAAGATCCAAACAAGATCTATCTAGCATTACTATTTTTATTTAATTATTGTTCATTAGTTAAACTGCATTGTAATTGTGTTATTGTTTATGTTATGTACATTGGAATTGACAACTCATCTCAAGGACCAACTTTAACGTAGTGACTAGTGGAGTGTTAAAGTTGAAAGAGATGAAAATTATGTTTGAATTATTACAGCAGTACTTTTTTGGATCTAGCTTTGTTATTTACGTCTGCTTATACAATGATGATAAAAATAGATGTGACAATTTACCTTGAGAGAGAGAAAATATTAAATTCATTGGTCTTGTTGGTCCTATGGATATAAGGGGTTGTTTCTCCACCTTTACAATACACCTTTATCTTATGTTTTATTATGGTAACCACCCTCAAACCTAGGGTTTGGTAAGTGACTATTCTAGAAGACTTGCCAAGTTTATATATTATGTTCATAACTTCAATCTTGGAGTATCTTGGCATGAAATAAGTATAGATTTGATCTTTTCCAGACACATAGGGCTATTGCTACTATAAAGTTGAGTGAATTGGAATTGATAGCTCATCTCAAGGACCAACTTTAACACACTGACCAGTGGAGTGTTAAAGTTGAAAGAGATAAAAATTATGTTTGAATTTATTGCAACTGTATTTTTCTGGATCTAGATTTGTATTAGAGTCATAAATTCTTCTTTACATACTAGGTTCCACATTCATCGCCTAACCATTCATGGAAAACAATAACCATAAACCTCACTATTGATTCAAGGCACACTTCTTGAGAAATACATGGGTGAGATGTAATCTAGAATGATGTATCCCATAGTGCAGCCAGAACAAAACAGGTATTTGTCATATTTTTCTTCCTCGAGCGAGGGGAGCTTAAGAAGACAAGGGAAAGTGAGACATCTAGAAGGTCTACAATAAGTATATCAACTAGATGTCAAAAGATCAAAAGAAAATAGGGTAAGAAAATAGGGTAAGACACATGCAATCTTTTCTCGTTGAAGGGGGGTCATGTTCTTATGAGGATGAGACCATAGGGTACCCTTGAGGTATAAACATATAGTGAAACAATGGGTACCCAAAGATCTTCCTCAACTAAACACATTTTTTTGTGAATGAGAGGATATATCGAATTGCACCATCGTCATTACATGGTTTGGGGTTGTTTTACATGGATGGCATAATGGTCTGTTACAACAGATGTATTGAATTGATCGAGTATGTCGGACCCTATTACAACTACACATATTATATGTGACTGGTCCAATATACAAGAAGTATGTGTAGATATAGATTGTCTGCAAATTATTTACAGCTGAAAGATAGGGATCAAAATAAAGGAGCGACGTTGAACATTGACGGAAGGCCAAAAGCTACAGGGAATATTGTGGGGTTTATAAACATTACACAACCAGGGTCTACACTTAAGAAACCCAATTGCATATTTGAGGGGCATGAAGGAAACCGTGTTTTTGTGTGTGACATTAAATCGATAGCTACAGGGGAAGAGTTGCTTATTAATTACAATTTGAATTGAATAGATACAAACATGGTCACTATTGGAGATGTACCTCTAACAATTTACCAAACCTTTAATTACTGAATCTAATATCTTATGTATTTTTTGGTAGTCTATTGTTCTATTTTAGTTAAAATTTTCTATATTTAAGACGCGGGGTATAGATCGGGGCATCTCCCCAGCAGTTGATCATAGGAGTACACCATCCTCGAGGTAGTAGGTATACATCATTGTAATTCTACAAATATAATATGAACAAAATTTTTAGTTGCTATGTTTTTTCGTGGGTATAATCGTTCCATTTAGATAATGTTATCTATGTTTTTGTTGCAAGGTGATGATCGGGGTAGCTCCCTACCACCAGTAGATCAGACAATACCTTCCTCGAGGAAGTAGGTATACTTCATTGTTATTTCAATACTATAATATGCGTAATATGTATTTTTATTATTTCTTTTCATCGGTATATTGGTTTCATTTATATAATCAAGTGTGTATTTTTCATCACAGACAAGTGATCGAGGAATCTCCCCAATACTTCATCGAAGGAGTAGAACATCCTTGAGGTAACAAGTAATCCTTGTTGTAATTTTAATGCTATAGTATGTGCAATATGTTTTATTATTACTTATTTCTATTGAGTATATTGGGTTCATTTCGATATTGAATTATGTGTTTTTCATCACAGTAAAGTGATTTGGTTTTTTCATGAGTACACCAGTTTCTTTTCGATAATGTTTTATACAATTAATTGTTGCAGGCAAGTGATCGGGCCAAGTCCCCAACTATTGATCAAATGAGTACATGCTCCTCGAGTTAGCTGGTATACCTATTTCTAATTGCACAAATATAATATGACCAACATGTTTTCTATGTTAGGTATTTTTCTTGTGTATATTGATTTCATTATAATAATGTTTTTTTGTTGCAGGGTGATGATCGGGGAAAGGCCCCATCTATGGAGCAGATGACACCATCGTTGAGGCAGAAGGTATACGTAATTGTAATTTTTTAAATCAAACACAAGTAATATGTTATTTTATTATGTTGTTTTCCTCAGTATATTGCTTTCATTTTACTAGTAATGTTTTATATATTTTTGTTATAGGCTACTAATTCAACATTTAATCTAGCATCACATAAATCAATTGATATTGATGTGGATGATATCATGCACAATGATGACATTGGATATTTTATAGACCCAATTAAAATGATAGAGAATACCTTAAAAAAATAATGAGGATATCCTTCATCTGTTATTCATTCAACCACAGACAAACGAAATTAAAGCAAAGGTTGATGTTTTGGTGAAGAGATATAATGCCTTGAAAGTAAGTTGTAGTATCTTGAATTATATGATAAATTCATTTATGATTTTATAATTTTTAGTTGTATATGATCATGAACTAACAATTTGTTTGTATCTATAGGATTTTTTGTGCCCACAAACTAGTCATGATGGAAATGTTGGTATTAATGATGCTTGTGGAGAGTCATCACATGAGCATACAACTCCACGTTCATCACATGTGTCCTTGTTTACAATTGAAAAATCGACAACACAATCCGTGACACCCCTAATTCCATATGTGAGTGCAACTGCTAGTGGTCGGCGCCAGATGGTACAGAACAAGGGGTTCATGCAAAGATTAACAATGATAATGCTCAAGAAACATTTCTTGGATCTTCTCGTGTCACTTGCATGGGTACAATGGAGGAAACATTTTTTGTGGATGATAATCTTGTTCCCATAAATATTGAGAAGATCCCAGGTATTTATACATATTTTAACTTATTTTTTGTAATTTGATTGTAATATTATAAAAAAACATTGTTTTACAACTAATGATGGCCTGATCGTCTTGCAGGAATTTTTTTTTTAATAAACATCTAAGTGATCTCTCATTGGAGATATTTGGGCCCACCATCTGCACAAGGTGGTTGCATAAAAAGATGATCCCACTAATCACTTGGTTGCATGTTCGGCAACCAAACCTTCAATAGAGAAAAGGTCCTAAAGAAGGTTGGCCAACATATGAAGATTGTGAGGGGCCAATTTAGGGTTCATCTAGAAAGGAACCCTAGGTATGAGCGCCCTCCAATGATTCCATCAAGAAAGTGGAAATCCTAGTAGAAGATGGAAAGGAGCGGGCTTTGAGAAAAGAAGGAAAGCTACCGCCAGACACAAGAAGGTATGCAATACTTTCAATAATCTAATTATAAACCTTATTATTACTAATTTTTAGATCAAATTTGAAACATGTAACGTATTTCAACATTTTCATAGGTTGTCAGACACATCAAAGGCTACCAGGACCAGACAAGAAAAAATTGGACAACACAAGGTTGGGCCTAGTGGTTATTCCAATTTGGCGGCACGAATTGTAAGTATCAAAAAACCAAAAAAAAAATTGCAACTTATTTTTTCATTTTATTAAAATTTAAAAGGTAATTTCATGGAATTATGCAAATATGCATACCAATCGATTCATTGAAGTGCACACAAAGGGAGACTTAAATATTGGCTTCTGGAATGACTTTGGAGCTGTTGTTGAATGATGAAAAATATTGTATAGGAAAACATAGTCTTCTGATGATCCATCTTACATGCAGGTATATAAAATCAATGAAGTTTATTTAAGAATGATTACTTGTGCAGTCTATTTGTTATAATTATTTGCAATAAAATATAGACTCGATTTTGAGAAGGAAATAAGCGATCCACCTAATGCCGAGGATGTAGTACAACCTATCGAAGGTCATGCTTTGAATCTAGGTAATGAATGAATTCATATGCTACAATTTAAAATTTTCCATTTCAAATGGTGAATATTGTTAAGATTTTAAAAGTTGTTATAACAAAACAAAGGATCTCTGAAATAATAATAAGCATAGTAGAACAAAAGAGAACACAAATATTTATCATGGGAAACCCTCATGGGGAAGAAAACCCAACAAACTTCCTCTATATAGACTTCAAAAAAGTACAGTGTAAGACCCAAGAGAAAGACTAGACTGCTTCCTCTCCTCCAAATGGATTATCTCTTCTCTCTCTAGCGTAACTGCTTGAGTGTTCTACTTGTCCAAATGAGGAAAGTGCCCCTCCTATTTATACTAATCAACTGAGAGGCTTAATAACCCAACTGGGTGACTTCTCCTTGCTTCCAGGTCAGACTTTCCTTGGAGGATTCAAAAATACATTTTAATAATACTTTTGTGGGTACTACTGACCTAAATTACGATGGAGCTTTTACCTCAACACTTTAAATGACCAAATACATCAATGACATCCCTAATCATAGGAACAACATATCTAGAAGGGGTAATAACAATAATAATAAAAAATAGAATATATTCCATAATTAAATTTATTTAACACTCTCTCTTAAAAAGGAAGGTATTATACAATACAACAACACGGCTGTAAAATTGACTAGTGAATCTATATTTCATAGGAAGTTTTCAAAATTACATCAACATCATCATCATCCATGGAACATCATCATCACGAACATCTCTATCATCTGGTATTGTCTCGAGCATCATCATCATCTTAGACATCATATTTGGTATCATCTCAAGCATCATATCTAGAATCATCTCGAGCATCATTTATGGAATCATCTCGAGCATCATCATCTCTAGCATCATCTCAAGCATCATCTCTAGCATCATCTCGAGCATCACCTTTGGTGTCATCTAGAGCCTCATCATCTCTAGTATTGAATGCATGAACTCGTCCGCAAGTGAATGCAGGACCACTCTCCATAAGAGAGTACTATAGTCTGCAGGACCATCCTCAGTTGGTAAGTGTTAGGACCACTCTCATCAAGAGAGTTTTCTTTTTTGCATGACCATCCTCAAAGAGGATACTGTATTCTTCTAGGACCACTCTCAACAAGAGAGTGTTCTTTTCCATAGGACCATCCTCAAAGAGGATACCGTTGTCTACAACTAAATGCACATCTCGTCTACAACTAAATGTAGGACCACTCAACATATGAGAGTACCATCGTTCGTAGGACAATCCTAAGCCTTTTAGTGCTAGGACCACTCTCAACAAGAGAGTGTTCTTATCCACATTACCATCCTACAAATTAATGTAGGATCACTCTCTAGAAGAGAGTACTATCATCTACAGGGCCATCCTTGGTCGGTAAGAGCTAGGACCACTCTTAACAAGATATTGTTCTTGTCCGCAAGACCATCCCACAAGTGAATGCGAGATCACTCTCTAGAAGAGAGTATTATCATTCGAAGGACCATCCTCATCTAGTAATATCTAGGAACACTCTCAACAAGAGAGTGTTCTTGTCCACAGGACCATCCTACAAGTGAATGTAGGATCAATCTCCAGAAGAGTATACTATCGTCTAGAGGACCATCCTTAGTCGGTAAGAGCTAGGACCACTCTCAACAAGAGAGTGTTATTTTCCGCAAGACCATCCTCAAAGATGATTCTATTGTCCATAAGTGAATGTCAGACCTCATCAACATATGCAGACACACCGGCCTTTTCTGCACTAGAACATCATTTCCATCTCATCCTCAATAATAATCTCATCATCACTCCCTCTTTCCAGGGAGGTCCTTTCGGACTACACCAAGCTTGTCTCAAAAGTGTTCAAACTTTACACGAGACAGAGACTTATTCAACACATCAACAACTTGTTCCTCTATAGGAACATACTAGAGCCTCACAGCTCCTCTCTGTACCATATCCTATATGTAATAATACTTTTATCTCTATATGCTTTGACTTATCATGAAGCACATGCTTCTCTATTAACTTGATGCAACTATGGTTGTCACAATAGATCTCAGTTGCATCCATCTCGGTATCGAAAAATCCTGGCAATAGTTTGCGAATCCACACTGCTTTGATACAAGCTAAACCTAATGCAATTTACTCAGTCTCAACTGTACTAAGGGAAACACTTGTTTGCTTCTGCTAAGCCATGCGATCACACCTGATCCCAAACTAAAACAACATCTTGAAGTTATGTTTCTATCCTCAGCACTTTCGACCCATCCAATCAGAATTAGTATAGCCACACAATCTGAACTCACTCTCGATTTTATATCTGAGGCCACAGTCCAATGTACCTTTCGGGTACCTCATCACATGTTTTGTTGCAATTAGATGAACATGTCTGGTCTCCACCATATACTGACTCAAGGTTTTAACAACAAAGCGTATATCTAGTCTTGTATTTGTCAAATACATTAGTGATCCAATAATATTTCTGTATAATGTGACATCTACTCTTTCTAAAGAATCATCATTCAGTAGCTTCAGGTTTGTCACCATCAGAGTGTTAATTGCTTTGCAAGATAACATCCCAAATATCTTCAAAATTTCTACTGTGTACTTTCCTTGGTTTAGCGAAATCTCTTCAAGAAACTGTCATACTTCAAGACCTAGTAAATAGTGCATTGTGCCAAGGTATTTCATCTCAAATTTTGTTTCAATTCTCTTCTTACATTCACTTATGAGCTTCTCCTTCCCTGTCAAAAATAGGTCATCTACATATAATAATAATATCATGATCCCATCATTTTCAACCTTATAGTAAAGGTTGGAATTAGATTTACTTTTGGTAAAACCCAATTCATTACGAATCCATCATTTCTTCCATACCATGATTTGGGTGCTTGTTTTAACCCATATAGAGCTTTATTTAATCTACATAAATGTGTTTCCTTGTCATGCATTTCAAATCCTGGTGGTTGTTTAATATATACTTCTTCTGCTATGACTCCATTTAGGGAAGTTGTTTTTACATCCATTTGGTGTAGCTTCCATTTCATCTTGGCCACCAAGGTGAGGATAGTTCTAATAGAAGTATATCTTGCTATTGGTGCAAAATTTTCTTCATAATCAATTCCTTCCTTTTGTGAAAATCCTTGTGCGACAAAAATTTCTTTAAAATTTTCAATACTCCCATCTGTTAAGTGCTTTGTCTTGAAAATCCATTTGGAAGAAACTACTGATTTTCCTTTGGTATTGGCACCACATCCCAAACATCATTATTTATTATTGACTGGTATTATTCAGTCATGGCCTGCATCCAATCCTTCTTCTTCGAAGCTTCTTCAAAACATGTGGGTTCTTCATCAACAAGGTTTCTCATTAATGCCACATAGTTCGAATAGATTCTTTGTATTTTGTTTCCTTATGGTGCACCATATCTTTCTGCTTCTTTGATTACATCATGAGCCCAAGATGGTATTCTTTTCCTTGAGATCATATTCTGGAGTGTTTCCATATGTATTTTAGGTTCTACAAGTTCATGATCTTCTTGTATAGGATATTCTTCAATATCTCTAACTAGTGGTATGGTACCTTCTGTGGTTCTAGGAGCCTCCTCCTCTTCTTCATGATATTCATCTGCAAATATCTTTCTGGATTTGGTGAAGGTTGCATCTTCATCAAATGTAACATCTCTACTGATCTCAATCTAGAGGAATCTTGGAATATAAATTCTATAAGCTTTTGATTGTTCAGTGTATCCAACAAATATTCCCTTCTTTCTTGAAGGGTCCAACTTCGATATTTTCTCCTTTGGAACATGTAGGTATACGGGACAACCAAATATCTTCAGGTGGCTTACTTCGGGATTTTCACCAGTGCACATTTATTCTAGGGTTTTGTTTCCAAGATCACTGTGAGATATTCTATTTAATTTGGACATAGATTGTGGTTCTTGCTGCTTCTTCCCATAAATGCATAAGCAGATATTGATCATGGATCATTGCTCTGACTACTTCCATGATGGATCTATTCTTCCTTTCTGAGACTCCATTTTTTGTGAATTATAGGGTGTGGTAAGCTCCCTCTTAATCCCAACTTCCTTACAGAAGTCCTTGAATTCATTCAAAGTGAATTCTCCTCCATTATCTGATATTAAGATCTTGATCTTGTTTTTAGATGGATTCTCCACAAGAACCTTAAATTCCTTGAATTTTCCAAATACTTTGTCTTTTCCTTTTTGGAAGTATATCCAAGTCTTACGATATTAATCATCAATAAAAGAGACATAATATACATACCCACTTACGGAAGTGGTTGAAAGTGGTGAGCACAGATATGAGTGTACAATGTCTAAGATCCCCTTTGCTTTGTTGTTACTACTTAGGAATGGATTCTTGGTGTTCTTTCCTTGAGCACATCCTTTACATACTCCTTCATGGTTGGTATGGATCTCTAGTAGACCTGTGACAACATTGCTCACAATTTCCAATGCTTTGTAGTTTACATGAGCAAGTATTATATGTCATAGTTCACATGGATTGATGGTGCTGGCTGTAAGATTTGAATCTATGTGTCCTTTCAATTTGTAGAGTCCTCATTCTTCAACACCAATCACAGTAACATCATCTATTGTTTTCCCTTTCGGCCACCTAAGGAATTCACCATGTACAAAAGAAAATATAAACCCTTTCTTATCTAGAGCTTAGATGGAAAGAAGATTCTTCTTTAAACCTGGAACATATAAGAATTATTTCATCTTCATGAACTTTCCAATTCTCAATTTGTAAGAGGCTTCTCCCATTCCTTTGATGGGATGCTAATAATCATCTCCAAGTTGTACCTTATGTGAATAGCATTTTTGGGTAAGACAAGAGAGTGAATCCTTATGTCATGTCATATGTTTGGAAGCATCATTTTCTATGAGCCAGGTGTTACTTCCATGAGTGATTGAACCTGTGAGAGCTGAAATTAGGATATACCCTTCACTAGAGTATTCATTTTCTGTGGTCCTTTCCTTGTTTGATTCATTTTCTTCAGCTGCATGGGCATAGTACTTGCAGTTCTTGTTCTTGAACTAATATTTCTTAAGAGGACAATGTCTAGCAATGTGTCCCATCTTATGACATGAGTAACATTCAAAAGATGAATAATCCCTTCTAGGTTTCTTGTTCTTCTTGAAGTCATGTGATCTTATGGGAGATGAACCTTGACTCTTCGTTTTGATTCTTCCATTCTTGGTATGTGTAGCTAGATATTTATCTTCATTATAATTTAGCCTCTCTTCTCTGCTTATTATCCTTCCTTATTCTTGTACACATTCTTCCCATAAATTTTTGAACTTGGTTAACTTTCTTCTAACACATATTCCTCTAATGAAGGAATCCCATTCTCTAGGGAGACCATTCAGGGTGGTCATCACCACTTCTTCTTCTTCAACCATATCACTAATGGCTTCTAATTGTTCTTTGATCTGAGATACTCTTGATAAATATGATTATATGGTCTATGTCTTATGTATCTTCACACCCTTGAGTTGGTTTCTCAAGGTCATTAGTCTATTGATGTTATTACCTTCAAACATATTAGTTAGTGCACCAAAAATTTATTTTGGATTATTCTTTGAAGATACCTAGGAGCTCAACTAATCCTTGATATTTTTAGCTATAATCATATCCTTTGTGTTTGGCCTTTGCCTCTTCTCTCTCTGGTTCCTTGACCTCTTCCTTGATAAATCCATCTAGGTCATGTTTTTCAAGGATGAGCATGATTCTATACTTCCATGCTCTAAATTTCTCTGCTCCCTAATTATTTTCATCAAGCTTGGTACTATTTGTCATCTTTAATAAATCAGAACCTCAAATGGAAATATAGGAGATAGTACTGACCAGTTTGAGGACCTTTTTGTGGAACCAGCTTCAGGATGACCTAGGGTTTGGCTAGGAAACCCTAATTTTACAATTGTGATCAGTTGTATATATAAAGGAGGAAAATTTGTTCCTCCCCAAGGTGAGCTATACTGTATGTTTCTTTCCTAGAATCATAGGATATAACCTTGAAAAAATGATGCCCTAGTTTCTCCTGGCAGGAGTGGTAGGTCAAAAAGTGAAAATCATCATAATGAAAAACTTCTTCGACGGAAAGATGCGCCCTCCTAGGGCAAGTTGAATGAACCTTATTTTCCAACTGATCTCTGGAGGGAGGTATCCATAATAGTAAACCCTAGCTTGTCGGATTGTTGGATGAGCTGTTAGATAATGTCTTCTTTCAGGTTAGCTCTGATACCATGTTAATATTTTAAAAGTTGTTATACCAAAACAAACGGATATCTGAAATAATAACAAGCACATCAGAACAAAAGAGAACACAAAGAATTATCCTGCGAAACCCTCGTGGGGAAGATAACCTAGCAAAAATTCCTCTATATAGACTTAAACCAAGTACAGTGTAAGACCCAAGAACAAGACTAGACTGATTACTCTCCTCCATATGGATTGTCTCTTGTCTCTCTAGCGCAACTGATTGAGTATTTTTATTTCCAAATAAGGGAAGTTCCTCTGCTATTTATACTAATCAATTGAGAGGCATAATAACCCAACTGGGTCAACTTCTCCTTGATGCCAGGGATGAATTTCCTTGGAAGACTCAAAAATACATTTTAATAATACTTTTGTGGGTACTCCTGACCCGACTTACAATGCTGGTTTTACCTCAACGCTATACATGAACAAATACATCAATGACATCCTAATTGGAGGAACAACATCTCTGAAAGGGGTGATAACAATAATAATACAAAATATTATATCTTCCGTAGTTACATTTATTTAACAAATATCAATTGTACTTTTTCATTTTTCAACTACAGATAATGTAGAGGCTCATACTATACCAGATGAGCCTATACAGGGACACAAAGCACGTGATGTAGCCACAACAAGTAAAAAACACCTATGTAATATTTTTTTTAATGAAAAACTAGTCATTATAAGCTCATAAGATATCAATTTAACATTTTTACATTATTGCAGCAAATCTCGACCCCTTGCAGCAACATCCACGTCATGATTACTCTACTAGGAAGACAGTACGACAAGATGTAGATGTGACGAGAATTGAACGACAAGTTGTAGTAGACGAGTTTCTTTCTTATTTTCTAAAAAGAAAAGACATAGAAAGAAGTGAATTAATAGACACTATCTATAAAAAAATTGATAATAAATTAAATCCACATTTTTGCATATAAATTTAAGATTTTTGTTCTAGTACATGCATTCGGTATCAGGAATTGAGAGGGATGTTAGGGGGGAGGGGCCATAATATCTTGTGCCTTCACGTGGTTGGACATGTTCAGTACAAAATAATTTATCGGAGTCATTTAATCTTGGATAAAACCCCCCTCGATCAAATAGATCAACATCAAAGTCAATTTTGAATTCGTTGTTGCTCTGGATCGAGGGAAGTTTGCTCCAATATTAGACATCTCCAATAAATTATTCTCGAAACCAAAAGGATATTATTCATGAGTGCTAGTTTTTTCTATCAAGTTTTTAGTTTGTTTTCATCAAGTAAATCCGTGTTTGAATCTAGGATGATGAGGGGCTAGTCCAAAAAGAATGATCAGAAGGTGATGGAAAGCATTGTAAATGTATGTTAGAATTCTCATGAAAATGCATCTTAGATTATTAAATAATGGTACAAATATGGTTTGTATTGATTTTCTACATATTTATGGAGATTGAATGATTTGGCACTATAGGTACTACACAAACTTAACAATGGTTGGGCTGTGACGAGGGGATGTATGTTGTTTCCAATTTCAATCCATATTATGTTCATGTTATGTATTTCATGCCATATTATGTTCATGTTATGTATTTCATTCCAGATTATGTTCATGCTATTGTTCATGTTATTGTCATTCCAGATTATGTTCAAGTTATTTCATTCCATATTGTGTTCATGTTTTAGCTGAAACAGAGCGATTGGAGGAGTTTCAACAAAGAAACTTATGAAGTTTCAGCAAAGGGAATGATGGGATTTCAGTGGAAAGTGGAAAACTTAGCGGAGTTTCGGAAAATGATATGTTGGAGTTTCAGCAAGGAATATGACAGAGTTTCGGCAAAGATATGGTGAAGTTTTAGACAAACATATTTCAAAGAGGAATTATTGCCTTAGGCCTCTTGTAAGAGTTGCTTCATAAGACTTATTACATGTTGTTAGAACAACCAAACTCATGTGTCTTGTCCTTTGAAATGTGCTTCATTTCAAATTTTAAATACATAGGACTGCTTTTTTTTGCACTATGTTAAGGATCAACTATAGACTCCTTACTTGTGAGTCCACCTAGGACTATATGAATGTCTTCGTTTATTTCAAACTTTGAGATATATAATATAATTATTTCTTTTTGGAAAAATAAAATGACGAAGATCCAAAATACATACAAGATTTAGGGAACAACGTGCTAAGTCATATTGACTTCTACTGTGTGTTCCTAACCTTATTCCTAACCCTTTCTCTCTCAATGTATGTCATTTGTTGCCCCGGTGACTTGTCATTTCAGTGACAAGATCCGAACCTAAAAGTGTCTAAGTATAAGGGTGATTCAAAATAGTCATACACCATCATTATTATTGTTCTTTGTCAACTGTCTTCTTAGCACTGGTATTACTGCTTTATTTCATGTACATTGATATTTGTTTAAGTTCATTATAATATTGTTATTGTTTATGCTTTGTACATGGCAATTGGTAATTCATCTCTGTGACCAACTTTAACACAATGAGCATTGGAGTGTTAACGTTGAAAGACATGAAAATTACGTTTTAAATTTATTACCGCGATACGGTTTTTAATATAGATTTGCTTCAGTTATGTCTCATGCATGAAAGTATAACAATTTTGATTTTCTGCATATCAAACCCTAATTACCTAACTAGGACTTTAACATTTTTTTAAATTGAAGATATTGGATATGGAGTGTCTTGACATAGCTAAGTTATGTTCATTTATCTACAGAACTCATCCTATTTCTTCCACATTTATAAAGTTTTGTACACATTATTTTTTTGGAAGGTCCAAAAGTTATATTTTGTTTGGTTTCAAAACATGACCAATTATGTTTACTTATGGTAATTGTAGAGTATAGTATCTCTAGTAATTTTAGATTTCTATGATCTCTCTCATCATGTCATCCTGATGTTTTTCTTAAAAGAACTGTAGAGTTGGTCAATGATCTCTATTTATTTATTGTAGTTCCTAGCTTCTACTATCAACTAGTTTCTATCAATGTTGATGTTTAAGGATACATTGAAATGAGATTGTGTTAGAATGGATTCAGAGGTATTGATTTCCAACAATTTATAATGGTTAAGTCCATGCCCATATTGAAATATCCACTCATGTATGTTTGATAAAAGGTATCAGTTTTCATGAGATCTTATCACACATGGGTCTACATTTCAGGATGGGCATATTCATTTTTTTTAATTACATAAAATCATCGCATTTTCGAAGGAAAAATTAATATCTTCGATGAGGTTTTCCATTTTTTTGTCAACATGTTTGTTGCATTTCCAACTACTAGTCATCTGTTATTCGACTCTATTGGTGGAAACTGATGTCAGTTATCCGACCACATTGTGGGATTATATAGTAGGTCAATTGACCATTGTTTTGTCTCATTTTTTACGAAGGTCCTAGAGATGTAATTCAGTTAATCGACGCAACTTACGTCAATTAATCAACGAGACAAATTTTGGTTAATCGATGAAATGGATGTCGAATATTCGATGGATTGTTGTTAGATTTACTTGCCGTACATGCGACTAATTGTCATCGTATTTAAATGTATTTGTTGGGTCGTCGGATATCCGACTCAAGACAACCGATGTTTAAAATTAGTCCACTTTGTTGGATAACAAACAGAGTCTTGTCGAAATTCAGACAAATATGCTATCAAATTTTGGGTTCAAATTTACTTGTGCTTGTTGATGGGTTCATAGATTTTGTTGAAGGACGATAAGAATGTGAATTTTTTTAAGCACAAAAAACTGGAAAAAAAATTCTTACCGGTCGTATCACTACACCATTGAGTTTTCTCATAGAATTTCAACGCGGTCCAATTTTATTTTTTCATATACTTGGAGCTTTAAATCAATTGGTCGATAAGCATTCCATCACTACACCAGTCAATTAACAGAAAAAGTAAAAAAAAAATATTTCCAATTGATCATTATACTATCAATTCTTTTAATAAGATTTAAACACAATCAATTTCGGTTTGAACTTATACCTGTTGATGGGTTTGTACATTTTGTTCAGGTAGAGTAAGAACATAGATTTTTTTAAGCACACAAAACTAAAAATAAATAAATAAATAAAACCTTACCAGTCGTATCACTACACCATCGATTTTTCTTAGAGGATTTCAACGCGTTCCAATTTGGTTTGATTAGAGAGTTGATGCGTTGACGAGTTCACATATTTCTCTCAAGCGAGGTAAGATGTAAAACATGACACGAGTTCGAATATTTTGTTCAAGGTAAGATATAAAACATAATATGTAATTTTTTTCAGAAATAGAGGGTTCCTCTGGAATGCATATTTTGTAAGCAATAGAATGTTCCTTTGTACTTACAATCAACTCTGAAACATGAAACAAATTTGAAAATATATAAACTAGGGCACAGAAAACTGGAAAAAAAATATATTCTTACCAATTGATCACAATAGCATCAATTTTCTTCAGAGGATTTCAACAAAATCCAATTTGATTTTATGATACACCAAATGTGTTGACAGGATCATCGATTTCATTCAAGCGAGATAGAATAAAAATAGACACGGATTTCATTAAGAAACATATTTTGGGTCTAATATTTTGGGCTAAGTCGAAAAATACGAAATTGGAGGGCTTTGTCTATTGTTACCCGCTTTTGAAAATTTTGAATTAACCCTGCATCGAATTGTGTTCCAAACTCCACATTGTTTCTTGTGCAACCGAAAAGAATTTCAAGGAAAAATAGGGGTTTGACTAAATTCTTGATTAGTGATGTTAATTAAATTTTAATTCATTTTTAATTCATTTCTTATTTAAGATACATTTTGGGGGTGGTAATATCTTAGGAACACGAATGAAGATGATAGATCATCATTGTCAGAATTCAGGGGCTTGAAGAGTGAATGGCTCAAAATATAAGGCTACTAGAGACTTTCCCCTCGGGCAGGATCAATGTAGCTACGAATTCTGCAAATAAATAAATAAGCATGATGTCACTTGTAAAAATATGTCAACTCGATTCTCCACTCCAAACTTTGAGGTTGAATGTGTGATAGATTAAAGATGGTTTTTAGATCAATTAGCAACATTTAAATAATCATTGTAATTCTTCAATGCAAGAGAAGGTTTACATAAATTGTCATAAATAAGCACTTTTTATTAAAAATTACATTAACACAGTGTTGATATTGCTATTGATGGCGTTATTGTAGATTTGTTTTATCAGGCTTTCAAATTGTAATTATTGTAATTATTCAATGCAAGAGAAGGTTGACATAAATTGTCATAAATAAGCATTTCTTATTAAAAATTACATAGTGTTGATATTGGTATTATTGGTATTATTGTAGATTTGTTTTATTGGGATTTCAAAGAAAAAGAAGCATTAATTACATTAACAAAGGATTGTTGATATTGGTATTGATGGTATTATTGTAGATTTGTTTTATTGGGCTTTCAAAGAAAAAGAAGCATTGTTATTGGTATTGATGGCATTGTTGTAGATTTTTTTTATTGGGATTTTAAAGAAATAAATAAAACGGTTAGGATTCTTATTATGGAAAGGAGATACATAAAAATAAAATAAAAAGAAAAGATTCACTCAAAATATTTATCCATATTCTATTATAAAAATGAGAAAGTGAAATATTTTTTATAAAGAGTTAGTTAGGTCAAGTCAATCCATTTTATGAATATGTAATAGACTGAGAAACACAATAAAGTGAAATAATGCATAAAAGTATAAAATAATCTACTGTATATAGTAACTTTATTAATCCCTATGTCTAATATCTAATTGGCCATAATAAACTAATATTTACCTTAACACCCTCCCTTCATGATCAATCTACTAACTACACCAAGCTTATCTTGAAATTTTACATGCTTTTCCAGACCCAAAGTCTTAGTGAAATCTATTTAGTTCGAACCTCTATGAGATAGTATTGGAGCTCCATCAATCCATCCTCTACAACAAGTTTGATGAAGTGGCAATGGATATCAACATGCTTGGTATACTTGTGTAAGATTGGATTCTCAGTTAGTTTCAACACCCCTGTATTGTCGCCACATAGGGGTATTATCTATGTCTATTGCATTTTCATGTCTAAAAGCATTATCTTGATAAAAATTGCTTCACACACTCATTTCATTGATCCTTGATGAAAGGGATACTACATCTTGCTTGTTGCTGGGCCATGCAACTTCACTTCTGCCACGATTGAATACATATCCATAGGTTGATTTTTTATCATCCACATAGCATGCCTAATTTGAATCTGTATACTACATGTTGCTTCTTGTTGGGACATATCATGTCCCCTCCCATCCATCCGATGAACAGAGGGAACATGAACGATATGCAGGGAGTGCTAAATCCCCCCCCCCCCCAATGCCATATTACAAAAGTCATTAACAATTAAGTGTGTGTGCAAATGCATGATTAACATACACAATGGAATTAAACACCATTAATGCACACACATTATGAAATTACCAACATGTTA
Source organism: Pseudotsuga menziesii (assembly GCA_001517045.1). NCBI lineage: Eukaryota > Viridiplantae > Streptophyta > Pinopsida > Pinales > Pinaceae > Pseudotsuga > Pseudotsuga menziesii. The sequence goes on along the minus strand of LPNX010101020.1, from coordinate 242,538 downwards.
ATCACAGGAATAACAACAGAATAATGCACACAAATAAATTCCTTTCCATGTCGTTCGCAAGCCTCTAACTGAATAATTCAAGCTGTTCATTTCATTCAAATTTACATGAATAAATAAACATTCATAACACATAAATTAGGCATAATCAGAGACAACAATAAGAACTTATCTTGATTGAAGTTGTCCAAGCAACTGGATATGTGGCTGCAATGTTCCACCCAATCCTATGTCTCTACCCGACCTATATTGTTTCAATAATTAAAGATCACCCCCGAGTCGGGGCTATGATTTCCACTAAGGAGGAAATACTCAGGCTCACTCACAACCATAGGAACAATCACTCAAGATAATACATCATCCGCAAATGAATGTTGGACCATCCTCAACATAAGAATGCTAAAGAATCATCGCTCACAAATTAATGCTAGACCCTCATCATCCACAAATGAATGCAGAACCATCATCACCCACAAATGAATGTTGGACCACTCTCAACATGAAAATGTTGGATCTTCAACACTCCCTCTTTCGATGGAGGTCCTTTTAGACTGCACCAATCTTGTCTTAAAAGTATTCAAACTCTATATGAGACAAAGGCTTAGTCAACACATCAACAACTTGTTCTTTATAACTTGTTCTTCGTCATTCTTCCCGAATACATCAACAACTTTTTCTTTATCATTCTTCTCTAGTAGGTGATTACACACAATCTTTTCCACAACTTAAGTTTAGTTTCATGATTAGAAACATTTTATAATCTTCAAAACATATTCATAATGACAAATTCTTATGCATAAAGACATATGCAACTATATTATCCAATGCTACAACATTCATCCATATATCGTATACACACGGTAACTTTCTAGATGCCTTCCATCTCTACCATGACATTATTAAGAGTGTGCACTACTCCCAACATGTCAACAAAGATGTTTCATTCTAGACAAGTAGCAATGAAATGTTGTATAACACCATAGGCCACTTACCCATCACATGCATATTAGTAGTATATTGTTCATCAATGCAAACACTCTAACATGCATAATAAATTTGTTGAATCTAAGAAAATAGATATGTACACAACTGAACAATATCATTTAAGCCACTAGACATGCAGAAAATGACAATTCAAATACTTATCTTTGTTTGTTTCATAGACTCGCTCCTGATCTTTTCCTCCTTGTGGGAATTATTGGAGTCTCTAACAAGATGCTCTACTTAATCATCTTTTTCTTAGGACATTTTCCTATATTTCTCATTATTCGAAATGTTGAGGAAGTATTCTACGCCACAAATCTCTTAGGACATGTGTACTGGGGATGAATCTGAGTGTCCATTCTGTTGGAATATTATAAAACCACTCACAACTTAGGATAAAATAATTAATCAATTTTGATTAATTTCCTACCCATTAGCTTAGATAATTGGCATCCACTTGCACTACAAAGTCACCACTTTGCATCTATACCCTGAGAATGCTTTAATTCTGATTTTGGGTTGATATTGACCACTTTATTGACTCCCAAAATTAGTAATTGTGCTTTCCTGCAGATTCCACCTTATTCTGCTTTTATCTTGCTTTCTATGGATAAGGTAAAGCTATTCAACTTGGAAACTGATATCTTTTGTTGCCAACCCATCCTCCATGATTTTCCATCCATTTTCCAAGATTAGCATGTTTTTCCATCACTCTTGACAACTCACTCATTCTTTTTCTAATTTTTGAGGTCCTTACTAATTTGGGAAGTGCTTTAGCCACCTATGGGGATTTATCATATTTAGTAAGTTTGTCTTTCTGAGCTTTATGATTTGTCTCCAATACAACTCGATTTTACCTTGAGGGATGTACTATTTATGTACACTATTATCCATCATTATTCAATGGAAGGATACACTCCAATATTCATCTCTTCGTTCATGTGATTCAGTCTCTTTTCTTCTCTCTATTTTTCTTATGTATGCTTGTGAGAATTATCTTAGTAGAAATATATATTTCATGTGTTTCTTCTTAGCATATTTTATCATAGCATTGGAGATATTATTTCTACATGGTATCAGAGCACTCCTAAATGGTATCAAAGCACAAGGTTTCTTAAGTTATACATAGTTGAGGAGCACATCCATTCTATTAATTAAATTGACACTGTTGGCGACATAGATCAACACAGAACCGTAGAGTTTGCAGTTGGTTCTTTTAAATAGAGATGATGGGGAACAGATCCGTGAAGTAAAATTTCACAAGAGATAGAGGTCCACAAATCCAAAGTAAATGTTTTGCAAGGATCATAGATCGACAGATGAGAAGAAAGTCGCAAGAGCTCAACCACTCGCATAGCATTCCGCGGGAGAAAGTGTTCGGAGTTTAATTACCTGAATGGATGAGGACTTAGAAACAAAGGTTGAAGTTCACCATAGATCATGGATTTTATGGCTAACAGAGACTGTGGAAGGACCACTTGCAGATCTAACAGTTGTAAGGAGTTGCAGAAGACAGTTTGCAGGAGAAAATTTGTGGAAGCCTATTTCAAAAAGGTTGAAAGGCATCCCCACAACCTGCAACCCGCAATTACGGAAGGAAGGAGTTCCCGCATATTGTAGAAAGATCATTGTGGAAGGAGCTCGTGGAAGGAGGATGTGAAAGTGAACTTGGAATTGCAGAAGGAAGGAGTTCCCACAGATTGCAGAAAGGACGATTGTGGAAATATCATTGCTGAAGGAGTTTGTGGAAGGAGGATGTGAAAGTTCACCCACAATTGTGGAAAGACGGTTTGCAAAAAGAGAAATGCAGAAAGTTCGTTGTGGAAAGGTAATTGCGGAAGGATTTATGTTCGACACTCTGAAATCATGCAAGAAATTTCTGAAGAGTCATGATGAAGATACATGCCTGTTAGATGAAGAGGCATGAATGAGGGTATATAAGAAAAGATTTAAACCTTCATACAAGTGTCTCTGTACATTCAATTGGAATATCTAAAGGTAAACAAAATACAGAGATCAAATTATCATAAGAGGGAGGTTGGGAGGTGCAAGGACAGGATACAAACTTGTAGGGGGTCGTAGCCTCCTTCTAGTTGTTGTTGGTAAACAGGGTGTTGGTGCATCCTTCAGTTGTAGCTGAAAAAGTTGGGTGTTGGTGCATCCAGCAAGTTGGTGCTTGCAAACTATTTGTAAATCTAATTTTGCAGTAATAGGAAGTATTGGTGGTTTTCCCAATTGGGGTTCCACGATAATAGTGCGTGTTATGTGTTCATTGTTGATTTTGTTTTAAGTGATAAAAATTTAAATAAAATGCTTAATACTGATTCACCTGCACCCTCTCAATATTACTTCAGTTTTTAACAATTGGTATCAGAGCAGGCTCTTCACTAAAAGTTTAAACACTAAAAGTTTAAACACTTGGTATGGGTCAACAAGAAAAAATTCCTCCAAGGTTCCAATATTCAATGGATAAGATTATTCTTTCTGGAGCATTAGGATGAGAAGCCATATAATGTTTATTGGACTAGATGTTTGGATGTCTGTAGAAATAGGTTATATATATCCAAAATCTCCCCCCACGAATCTTGAAGGAATAAAACAATTTGGAAACAATTCTAAAGTTGTTAATGCAATATTGGCTAGATTAGCTAGAACAGGATTTTCCAAAGTGATGCATTGCAAAACAACAAAGGAGATCTGGGAAAAATTGGAGACCATATATGAAGGAGACACCAAGGTAAAAAGGGCCAAACTCCAGGCTTTTAAAACTCAATTTGAAAGTCTAAAAATGAAGGAAGAAGAAAACATTTTAGAATACTTTGAGAGAATTGATGAAATCATTAATGCAATTAAAGGGCTAGGAGAAGAATTGAAAGAAAAGGAAATAGTTGAAAAAAGTTCTAATATCACTTCCAATGATTTATAATCCAAATATTTCCACCCTAGAAGATAGAGAAGATATTGACAAACTCACCATGGAAGAACTATATGGGATCCTCATTGCTTATGAAATGAGTATTGGGCAAGATAATTCTCAAAAGAAGGAAGCATCTTTTAAAGCATCTAAGGTAGCTAAGAAATCTAAAAAAAAGATTCAATCAGAAGATTCTGATGATGAAGAATCACTTCCTATTAAAAATCTTAAGAGAGGTATTGGTAAGTACAAATGGAAATTACCCTTAAAAATTTGTAACTATGGGGGGATTGGTCACTTTGCTTTAAAATTCCCTTATCCAAAACAAGAAGATGATGATAAGTGTCCTAAATATTCAAAGAAGAACAAAAGGATTTTTAAGAATAAAAACAAAAACAATACATTTTATTCCATGGATGATAACTGCTCAAATGAGTCTAGTAAAGATGAAGATGTTGAAGTCCTATTCATGGGAATAGAGAACAAAATCCCTAAAGAAGAAGTAGAAAGTGTGGTAGATATTGAAGCAGAACTTGTAAGTGATCTTGAATAATTAGGGACGTATAAAAGGATGTACAAAAAAAAAATTCATATGACAGAATTTGAGGAGAAAAACAATGATGTAGAAAGAATTATTGCTGACTTAAAAAGCAGCTTCAAGAAGCCAAAAAGGTTGAAAACAATCTAGAACAACAACTCAAGAAAAGAGAGCAAGAATTAGAATAGTTCGAAGCTTAATTCATCTTTCTTAGAAAGAATACCAATGAATAAATATTTCAATCAAAGTTTAAGATCAGTTCAAAAACGCTGGATGACATCCTAAGTTGTCAAAGATCATTTAGTAATAAAACTAGACTAGGTTATGACAAAGGAAAGAAGACAAAACAATCCTCTTTCACAAATAAAGAAGGAAATAAAAGAAGTTATGTTGATGCACTTATGAGACCAGTTGTAAAGGAATACAGTAAAAAAAATTCTCTCTCTCAAAATGAAAGTAGGACAAATAATGTGCCTAACAGATATCAACAAATCCTTTTGGGAAATTGTTATGCATGTAACAATTTTGGACATATAGCTAGAAATTGTAAACTAGTGGTTCCTATTTGGAAAGGAATTACATCACAATCTCCTTTCTATAAGAATAAAATCACTAGAAGCAATCCAAAAGGAAGAAACTATAATTCTTTTACTCCTCTACAAAGTTATAGTATAGAATGTTACAAATGTGGTAATCAAGGACAAATTGTGAGAAAATCTAAACTAGTGATTCATATGGAGAATGACACCACAAAATCTCAATGCAATGAGGAGAGTAAGGTTTGGAAGAAGAAGGATGATGTGGAATGTTCAATAGCTCTATGTGCAATAAAAAAACAAAATCTATGGCATGTGGAAAGTGGATGCTCAAAACACATGACAGGAGACGCAAATAAGTTTATAGGCCTAAAAAGAAATCAAAAAGGAAAAGTAACTTTTGGAGATAATCTATCCTCTAAAATAATTGGGAAGGGTACAATGTCTCTTAGAGACAAGATGAAAGCTGAAAATGTTTTGCTTGTAAAGAACTTAAAACATAATATTTTAAGTGTGATACAAACATGTGATCAATGAAACATATGTATATCCAATTCCAAGAAGTTTGAAATCATAAGAAAAGATTCAAGAAAACTTGTTGGGACTTCTGTGAGAACTCCAAGCAACATGTGTATTCTAGAAAATGAATACAATGTTATATGAGTCAAAATGATGAAATTTTTCTATGGCATAGAAGGATGGGGTACATGAACTTTGAAAATATTGTAAAAGTTACTAAGAAGAGAGTTTTAAGGATTTTTCCAAAGGTCATAAAACCATCAAATCATGTTTGTAGACATTGTCTTCATGGGAAGCAAACAAGAACAAGCTTCAAGTCCAAAGAGCATACAACCTCTCAGCCATTAGAAATAATTCACACTGACCTTTCTGGGCGAACAAGGACTAAAAGATTTCAACTTTGAACATTAATTTATGTTATTAATCGATGATTATACAAGGATGACTTGGGTGGAATTTATTAAATAAAAATTAGAATATTTTATGAAGTTCAAATCCTTCAAAGCACTTACTGAAAATGAAGAAAAAATCAATATTAAATGTCTAAGATCAGATAATGGTGTTGAGTTCACCTCAAATAAATTCAATGAGTTTTGTGAAACTCATGGAATCAAGATGTTGTTTTCAGTAGCAAAAAATCCTCAGAAAAATTTAGTTGAGATAAAGAACATGACAGTCCAAGAAGCAGTTAGAACTATGCTTAATGAAGAAAAAATTCCTGATGGCTATTGGAGAGAAGCAGTATATACAATTGTCCATGTATAAAACAGAGGACAACACATAGTGAACAGTGACAAGTCTCCTTATGAGATATGGTTTGGAATACCAACTTCAATTAAATATTTTAGAGTTTTTGGAAGTAAATGCTACATAAAAAGAGATGATGACGATCTAGGGAAGTTTGACTCTAGAATAGATGAAGGCATATTTCTTGGATATTCTTCCACCAAAAAGGCATACAGATGTTATAATCTAAGGTTGCACAAGATCATAGAAATCCCAAATGTAACCGTTAATGATACAAAACCAAGAAGAATACAAATCCAAGAAACACTTGTTTGCTTTATGCTAAGCCATGAGATCACACCCAATCCCAAACTTAAACAACATCTTGAAGTGCTCTTTCTATATTCAACACTTCCAAGCCAATCTGAATCAGTAGAGCCACACAATATGAACTCATTGTCAATTGTATATCTAAGGCCACAATCCAGTGTACCTTTCAGGTACCTCATCACATGTTTTTTTTCAATTATATGAACATGTCTTGGATCCACCATATACTGACTCAAGGTTTTCACAACAAAACATATATATGTTTTTGTATTTGTCAAATACATCAGTGAGCCAATAATATTTATGTATATTGTGACATCTACTCTTTCTAAAGAATCATCATTCAATATCTTCAGGTTTGCCACCATCGGAGTGTTAATTTCTTTGCAATCTAACATCCCAAATATCTTCAAAATTTCTACTTTGTACTTTCCTTGGTTTAGGGAAATCTCTTCAAGAAACTGCCATACTTCAAGACCTAGGAAATAGTGCATTGTGCCAAGGTCTTTCATCTCAAATTATGTTGCAAGTTTCTTCTTACATTCACTGATGAGCTTCTCCTTCCCTGTCAAAAATAGGTCATCTACATCTAATAGTAATATCATGATCCCAACATTTTCAACCTTATAGTAAAGGTTGGAATTAGCTTTACTTTGGTAAAACCAAAATTCATTAGGAATCCATAAATTATTCCATACCATGCTCTGGGTGCTTGTTTAAACCCATATATAGCTTTATTTAATATACATACATGTGTTTCCTTTTCATGCATTTCAAATCCTGGTGGTTGTTCAATATATACTTCTTCTTCTATGAATCCATTTAGGAAATTTGTTTTTACATCCATTTGATGTAGCTTCCATTTCATCTTGGCCACCAAGGCGAGGAAAATTCTAATAGAAGTATATCTTGCTACTGGTGCAAAAGTTTCTTCATAATCAATTCCTTCCTTTTGTGAAAATCCTTGTGCAAAAAATCTTTCTTTAAACTTTTCAATACCGCCATCTACTGAGTGCTTTGTCTTGAAAATCCATTTGGAAGAAACTACTGATTTGTCCTTTGGTATTGGCACCACATCCCAAACGTCATTATTTATTATTGATTGTTATTCTTCGATCATGGCCTGCATCCATTCCTTCTTCTTCGAAGCTTCTTCAGAACATGTGGGTTCTTCATCAACAAGGTTTCTCATTAATGCCACATAGTTCGAATAGATTCTTTGTCTTTTGTTTCCTTACGGTGCACCTTATCTTTCTTCTTCTTTGATTACATCATGAGCCCAAGATGGTATTCTTTTCCTTGAGATCATATTTTGGAGTGTTTCCATATGTCTTTTAGGTTCTACAAGTTCATGATCTTCTTGTATAGGATATTCTTCAATATCTCTAACTAGTGGTATGGTACCTTCTGTGGTTCTAGGAGCCTTCTCCTCTTCTTCATGATATTCATCTGCAAATATCTTTCTGGATTTGGTGAAGGTTTCATCTTCATCAAATGTAACATCTCTACTGATATCGATCCAACAAAATCCTAGAATATAAATTCTATAATCTTTTGATTGTTCAGTGTATCCAACAAATATTCCCTTCTTTCCTAAAGGGTCCAACTTTGATCTTTTCTCCTTTGGAACATGTAGGTATACGGGACAACCAAATATCTGCAGGTGGATTACTTCGAGATTTTCACCAATGAACATTTGTTCTGGGGTTTTGTTTCCAAGAGCACTGTGAGATATTCTATTTTGGACATAGACTGTGGTTCTTGCTGCTTCTGCCCATAAATGCATAAGCAGATCTTAATCATGGATCATTGCTCTGACTACTTCCATGATGGATCTATTCTTCCTTTCTGATACTCCATTGTTTGTGTATTATAGGGTGTTGTAAGCTCCCTCTTAATACCAACTTCCTTACAGAAGTCCTTGAATTCAATTGAAATGAATTCTCCTCCATTATCTGATCTTAAGATCTTGAATTTTCCAAATACTTTGTCTTTTCCTTTTTGGAATTATATAAAATTCTTAGGAGATTAATCATCAATAAAGGAGACATAATTTACATGCCCACTTAAGGAATTGGATGAAAGCGGTCCACACACATGTGAGTGTACAATGTATAATATCCCCTTTGCTTTGTTGTTACTTCTTAGGAATGGATTATTGGTGTTCTTTCCTTGAGCACATCCTTTAAATACTCCTTCATGGTCATTCTGGATCTCTGGTAGACCTGTTACAACCTTGCTCACAATTGGAAATGCTTTGTAGTTTACATGAGAAAGTCTTATATTACATAGTTCACATGGATTGATGGTGTTGGTTGTAAGATTTGAATCTGTGTGTCCTTTCAATTTGTAGATTCCTCCTTCTTCAACACTAATCACAGAAGCATGATCTATTGTTTTCCCTTTCAGCTGCATAAGGACTTCACCATATACAAAGGAAAATATAAACCCTTTCTCATCTAGAGCTTATATGGAAAGAATATTCTTCTTTAAACCTAGAACATAAAATACTTCTTTCATCTTCGTGAACTTTCCAGTTCTCAATTTGTAAGAGGCTTCTCCCATTCCTTTGATGGGGTACTGATAATCATCTCCAAGTTGTACTTGATGTGAATAGTATTTGTGGGTAAGATAAGAGATTGAATCCTTATGTCATGTAATATGTTTGGAAGCACCATTTTCTATGAGACAGGTGTTACTTCCATGAGTGATTGAACCTGTGAGAGCTGAAATTAGGATATACTATTCACTAGAGTATTCATTTTCTGTGGTCCTTTCCTTGTCTGATTCATTTTCTTCAGCTGCATGGGAATAGTACTTCCAGTTCTTATTCTTGAACTAATCTTTCTTAAGAGGACAATGTCTAGCAATGTGTCCCGTCTTATGAAATGAGTAACCTTCAAAACATGAATAATCCCTTCTAGGTTTCTTGTTCTTCTTGAAGTCATGTGATCTTCTAGGAGAGGAACCTTGACTCTTCCTTTTGATTCTTCCATTCTTAATATGTGTAGCTAGATCTTTATATTCATTATAATTTAGCCTCTCTTCTCTCCCTATTATCCTTCCTTATTCTTGTACACATTCTTCCCGTAAATTCTTGAACTTGGTTAACTTTCTTCTAACACATATTCCTCTAATGAAGGAATATTATTCTCTAGGGAGACCATTCAAGGTGGTCATCACCACTTATTATTATTCAACCATATCACTAATGGATACTAATTGTTCTTCGATCTGAGAAACAGTTGAGAAATATGATTGTATGGTCTCTGTCTTATGTATCTTCACACCCTTGAGTTGGTTTCTCAAGGTCATTCTTCTGTTGATGTTCTTACCTTCAAACATATTAGTTAGTGCATCAAACATTTCTTTTGGATTATTCTTTGAAGATACCTTGGAGATCAACTGATCCTTGATTGTTTTAGCTATGATCCTTTTTACTTTGACCGTATCCTTTGTGTTTGGACTTTGCCTCTTCTCTCTCTAGTTCCTTGACCTCTTCCTTGATAAATCCATCTAGGTCATCTATTTCAAGGATGAGCATGATTCTGTACTTCTATGCTCTGAAGTTCTCTGCTCCCTCAATATTTTCATCAAGCTTGGTACTATTTTTCATCTTAAATAAATGAGAACCTCAAATGGAAATATAGGAGATAGTACTTACCAGTTTGAGGACCTTTTCTAGAACCAGCTTCAGGATGACCTAGGGTTTGGCTAGGAAACCCTAATTTTACAATTGTGATCACTTATAGATATAAGAGGAGGAAAAGATGCACCTCCCCAAGGTGAGCTATAATGTATGTTTCTTTTCTGGAATCATAGGATAGAACCTTGAAAAAATGATTCCCTAGTTTCTCCCGGCAGCAATGGTAGGTCAAAAAGTGAAAATCCTCATAATGAAAATCTTCTTCGATAGAAATATTTGCCCTCCTAGGGAGAGTTGAATAAAAATTATTTTCCAACTGATCTCTGGAGGGAGGTATCCAGAATAGTAAACCCTAGCTTGTCGAATTGTTGGATGACTTGTTGGGCAATGTATTCTTTCATGTTAGCTCTGATATCATGTTAAGATTTTAAAAGTTGTTATACCAAAACAAAAGGATATATAAAAGAATAACAAGCACATTAGAACAAAAGAGAACACAAATACCTATCCTGGGAAACCCTCGTGGGGAAGAAAACCCAGCAAAAAATCCTCTATATAGACTTAAACCCAGTACAATGTAAGACCCAAGAACAAGACTAGACTGCTTACTCTCCTCCATATGGATTGTCTCTTGTCTCTCTAGTGCAACTGATTGAGTGGTCTGCTTTTCCAAATGAGAGAAGTGCCTCTCATATTTATACTAATCAGTTGAGAGGACTAATAAACCAACTGGGTCGACTTCTCCTTGATTCCAGGGCTGACTTTCCTTGGAAGACTCAAAAACACATTTTAATAATACTTTTGTGGGTACTACTGACCTGACTTACAACAATGGTTTTACCTCAACACTATACATGACCAAATACATCAATGACATCCCTAATTGGAGGAACAACATCTCCTGAGGGGTAATAACAATAATAATACAAAATATTATATCTTCCGTAGTTATATTTATTTAACAAATATCAATTGTACTTTTTCATTTTTCAACTACAGATAATGTAGAGGCTCATACTATACCATATGAGCCTATACAAGGACACAAAGTATGTGATGTGGCCACAATGGGTAAAAAACACCTATGTAATATTTGTTTTTAATGAAAAACTAGTCAGTATAAACTCATAAGATATCAATTTAACATTTTTACATTATTGCAGCAAATCCCGACCCCTTACAGCATCATCCGCGTCGTGATTACTCTACTAGGAAGACAGTATGGCAAGATGTAGATGCGATGAGAACTGAACGACAAGTTGTAACAGATGGGTTGCTTGCTTATTTTGTAAAAATAAAAAACCTAGAAAGAAGTGACTTAATAAACACTATCTATGATTTTTTTGATAATAAATTAAATCCACATTTTTGCATATAAATTTAATATATTTGTTCTAGTACATGCATTGGGTATGAGGAATTGAGAGTGATGTGAGGGGGGAGGGGCCATAAGATCTTCTGATTTCACGTGGTTTTCCATGTTCAGTACATAATAATTTATCGGAGTAATTTAATCTTGGATCAAACCCCCCTTAATCAAGCACATAGACATCAAAGTCAATTTTGAATTTGTTGTTGCTCTAGATCGAGGGAAGTTTGCTCCAATATTAGGCATCTCCAATAAATTATTCTCGAAACCAAAAGGAGATTGTTCATGAGTGTTAGTTTGTTCTATCAAGTTTTTAGTTTGGTTTCATCTAGTAAATCCATGTTTGAATCCAGGATGATGAGGGGCTAGTCCAAAAAGAATGCTCAGAAGGTGATGGGAAGCATTGTAAAGGTATGTTGGAATTATCATAAAAATGCATCTTAGACTATTAAATAATGGTACAAATATGGTTTGTATTTATTTTCTACGTAATTATGGAGGTTGAATGGTTTGGCACTATAGGTACTACACAAAATTAACAATGGTTGGCTTGTTATGAGGGGAGGTATGTTGTTTCCAATTTCATTCCAGATTATGTTCATGTTATGTATTTCATGCCATATTATGTTCATGTTATGTATTTCATGCCATATTATGTTCATGTTATGTATTTTATTCCAAATTATGTTCATGCTATTGTCCATGTTATTGTCATTCCATATTATGTTCATGTTATTTCATTCCATATTATGTTATTTATTTCATTCCATATTGTGTTCATGTTTTGGCCGAAACAGAGCGACTGGAGGAGTTTCAACAAAGAAACTTACGAAATTTCAGCAAAGGGAATGATGGGATTTCAGAAGAAAGTGGAGAACTTAGAGGAGTTTCGGAAAATGATATGTTGTAGTTTCGGCAAGGAATATGGCAGAGTTTCGGCAAAGATATGGTGGAGTTTTATACAAACGTATTTTAAAGAGGAATTATTGTCTTAGGCCTCTTGTAAGAGTTGCTTCATATGACTTATTACATGTTGTTTTTAGAACAACCAAACTCATGTGTCGTGTCCTTTGAAATGTGCTTCCTTTCAGGTTTTAAATACATAGGATTGCTTATTTTTGCACTATGTTAAGGATCAACTATAGACTCCTTGCTTGTGAGTCCCCCTAGGACTGTATGAATGTCTTCTTTTATTTCGAACTTTGAAATATATAATACAATTATTTCTTTTTGGAAAAAGAAAATGACGAATATCCAAAATACATACAAGATTTAGGGAACAACGTGCTAAGTCATATTGACTTCTATTGTGTGTGCCTAACCTTATTCCTAACCTTTTTTGTCTCAAGGTATATCATTTATTGCACTGGTGACTTATCATTTTAGTGACAAGATCTAAACCTAAAACTGTCTAAGTATAAGGGTGATTCAAAATAGTCATACACCATCATTATTATTTTTCTTTGTTAATTGTCTTCTTAGCACCGGTATTACTGCTTCATTTCATGTACATTGATATTAGTTTAAGTTCATTATAATATTGTTATGGTTTATATTTTGTACATGCAATTGGTATTTCATCTCAGTGACTAACTTTAACACAATGACCGTTCAAGTGTTAAAGTTGAAGGACATGAAATTTATGTTTTTAATTTATTACAGCGGTACGGTTTTGAATCTAGCTATGCTTCAGTTCTGTCTCATGCATGAAAGTAAAACAAATTTGATTTTCTGTATATCAAACCCTAATTACCTAACTAAAAATTTAACATTTTTTAAAATGGAAGATATTGCATATGGAGTGGCTTGACATAGCTAAATTATGCTCATTTATCTACATAATTAATCCTATTTCTTCCACATTTATAAAGTTTTGTACACATTATAGCATATAACATGCGCAACGATGTCATCCCAAGCATGCTCAAGGGGGGAAAAGATGAAGATTTTAGATGGATTAAAGATAGTTTTTAGATCAATTAGCAACATTTTAATAATCATTGTAATTATTCAATGCAAGAGAAGGTTGACATAAATTGTCATAAATAAGCACTTCTTATTAAAAATTACATGAAGTGAAACCGAGGAAAGCAATAAAGTGAAATAATGCATAAAATTATACAATAATCTAATGTCTAAAGTGACTTTATTAATCCCTATTTCTAATATCTAATTGGCCATATGAGTAGGAGGCTCATGAGTGTGTAAAAATCAATTCTGCAAAAGACATACTTATAAATTTTGATTTGAATTAAATTATTAAATATGATTGACTATTTGGAAATTTGTGAAATGTGTCAATGGGACACATTGCAGGAATCCACACGGTATGACATATAAATCAAAACTCCATGGTAAGAATCTCGTGCTTTAAAAATGGATTTCAGGCAAAATGCCATTGTAAATCTTGATAATGTCTCATGTGAAATGCATGTTGGTAAATAATGTGGGAGAGATGATAAAATTATGATAGTGGGGCATGTGTTGAGTGCTAGAGATGAAGCACCGAAGGAATTGGGGAAACAAGCTCGAGGGACTGTTAACTCAAAGAAGGGAGCCCCATTCCTCGCGAAAGGGAGAAGATAAGACAAGTGAAAACTTATAAGTTTTCCTAACTCTTGTTAGAAAAATATATATGTACAAATGTAGAAATTAATATGTAGAACATGTTTTTATTTTTAAGATTGCTTGAATTGAAATTAAGACCTACATGGCACCCATCAAAAAGGAGTGCATACATTTATTGTGTGGTGTTGTGTTATGGCTACCGACATTGACTACACCCTAAGGGAATGAACCCATTCCTGGTGTTTCAATACTGAGAAGGGAATATATGTTATAGTTCTGGATACCCATCTTGTGCTTGTCAGGTATTAAACATGCAAGTTGGTGCTGCATACTGAGGATGCGGAGTGAAGGAAGGGATGCCATCCTTATGTGTGTGAGTGGTTGTTTTACTCCTTGGTAAATCCAATCAGTATGCTGGAGGGGCATTGTTAATTTGGAATGTGGTGATATTTGAAAAGTCATAAAATCTATAATGGTTTAGCAGTAAGGACCTCCTGTACCTACCCAAGACAACACTGAGGGAAGGGGTGCCCGAGGGACTGTGTAGCAGAGAAGGGGACCTTACTTAGGCTATGAGTGGAGGTGAGGTGGGTTTTGAGACTAATTGGAACCCATTGAGATACCTATAGCTTCGTAGTAGATCTCCTTGATTTGGAAATGGTTATGGTGCAGTTTCCTTCCATTACCTTGTTGACACAGATAGAAGTGTTGGATTGGAAATGAAGAAGGTAAAATAGGCATGGGACTAGTTTAGAACCATAAATGCTTGGTAAATATAGTCGGTGCACTAGTTGGGAATTGAATGTTGTGGAGTAGCTTATGTGTTGGCCAAACATTCGTTATTATATCTCCAAGTGATCCATGGCTTGTAAGTAAATAGCGACACTTGTGGAGTAGTGTGAAGATACTCCTACATATAAGTATGTTGTTATCATGTAATTTCTATTTTATTTGGTGTATGATTTCATGTGTATATGCTAATCCTAAATAGGATACATTTTATGACAGTTAAGCTAACACATATTTGTTTCTTTATGGAAACCAAGGTAATGCTAGAAGCAAGAACCTTGAAGGCATCTTAAGGATGCATTTGGACATGTGACATCCCTAGAACGCTTGGCATGAGAAACCATAGAGAATGGTGCCAGTGGACTTATGTCATTCCTAACAGTTAAGGTTCTGTAGGATGACCATGGGGAGTAACCAGGTTGTAGAGCCTTGGATAGACCTTAGACATTGAATGTCATTTCCAAAATGAGGAAGGGGTAAGTGAATCATTCACAATTGAAATGAAAGTGGCTAAGGAGCATGGACCATGGTGGTGGGGCTCAAGATTGGAACAAGATTAAGAGGAAGAAAAAATCTTAACTCTCCTCTTTCATTCGTGTTTGAAGCATTATAGAGAAAGAAAATTGTTGAATGCATGTTACAACTAAAAGTTAATTCTATTATTTTTGCTTGAAATAAATTGTGAATGCTGAATTAGTTAAATTACCATTGAAGGATGAAGATGAATGAGTCCATCTGTATGTTTGGAAAGTATGAAATATGTGAAATTCTTTTGGATAAAGCATGAACATTCAAAGTCAATTGAGAAAGTAATTGACTGATTTTAATTTTTATGTTATACTTGGCCTAATAAGATTCCCAATGATGGATTTCGTAGGTGCACATTGAACAAATTGGTTGTAGCTGTTATAAAGAAAGTGCTATTGGCAAACAGAGTGTGGGAATATGAACACATTGACTATGGAAGCAATCCATAATCTATTTGATTTGGATGAAAAAATGCTTCAAACAATTTCTAAGACCCAAGAAAATCTTGGGGAGATTCTTAAGCTACAGAAACAATAGAATGAGATGAACCGCGGGGTTTCGCATGTTAAATAAATGTAACTTCGGAATATATTATTTTGTATTGTTATTGTTATTATTATTATTCCTCCTTTCGGATATGTTGTTCCTCGATTGAGGATGCCATTGATATACTTGGTCATGTAAAAGTATTGAGGCAAAACCTCCATTGTAAGTCATGTCAATAGTACCCACAAAAGTATTACTAAAATGTTGTTTTGAGTATCCCAAGGAAAGTCAACTTTGGTTGAGAGGCTGTTGAGGCCTGGAAAATTGCAGGTAACAACAGTTAGGGATTCTCCCCAATAAACGTTCCTAACTAGCCCGCTACTGTTTGGTATGGGGAATTCGTCTGGTTTACGGTCTGGCTACCATAGGTCAAGTAACAAATTAAAAGGTTTTACCGGTTATGGCCTGGTCCACTGTGTATATTTTTAGTTTTATGTGTTTAAGTTATGATGTGCAAGTGCCTATCTAAAAATGCAGATTGATAGAGATAACGGGGAGTGTCACAATGTGATGCGCAGGTTCTTACCTCTCGTCTTAAATCTCTCGCGTCTAAATCACACACAGCAAGAAACTAAATTTAACTAACTAACCTATCCCTAGGGAGAAAAATTATATGTTATCAATGAGTAATGTATTTCTGCGCATGCATTAAGAAAAATTACAGATAGTTGTTACTTATTTCAAAACACATGAACATTAATAGAAATATGAAAAACAAGATAGCTTATTGTTTATGACAACCTTCATTACTCACAATTGAAATTTCATAGAATGAAATAGAGTGCATTCATAACATGAACAGAGATTCAATGAGTTAGAATGATCTCACAGTTAATGGACATAAGTTGAAAACGAAATAGTTCACATTCAACTAATCCATAGCAAAGCATTTGAAACATTCCACCAAACTTTCTCCAGCATAAACTTGTAATTCTTTATTGTAAAAGGAAGTAGTTCTTACAATATACTCTCACAAATGGCCTACGAAAGAAGTCCCCCCCTACATCTAAACTCTCCTTTATTTATACAAAAAATCAAAACCTTTGGGCTGCCCCTCGATGACCTTTGGGCTTCCTCAACCTTTCAGTTCCAAAATTTTGTCTTGTAGTATGTGCTCATAATTTATACAATATGTTACATTTTAAATTAGAATTTAAGAGCACTTTATGAAGAGGGACCAGCTTGGTCGCTGATGAACTTTTTCCAAGCTAGGGCCTCTGTTTCTATCAATCTGCTCAGTAATCTACTGATCTTTTTTGAGATCCTGTTAATCTCAGACCTTCACTTTCTTCTTTTCTTTTCTTTATCTCTTCCTTCCTTGCTACTTCTTCATTTCTCTTTCTCTTCCTCCCTTGCTACCTCCTCTGCGGCTCTCTTTCTTTCTTCTTCTTCATTCTTCATCCAACTTTCTATCATAAACATAGCATGTTCTTAGGCCATTAAGCTTTTACCAAAATAAAAAAAAATTGTATCAAGCTATTTACCTCCTCCATATGCATTCTGTAAAAATAAACTATACACAGTATTAATGCATGAAAAGAAAAATGACAAGGCAAAGAAAATGTTGCAAGTTTGTGTCTTAAAACCCTCTGATTCCATTGTCTGTAATCAAAATCACAATCCTGATAGACAAGATTCCTTATCTTAATCCAGGTTGCATCTGAACTAACTCAAACTCCTCTGATAAAATCATGAACCACATTGCCGCTACTGCTAATCTCCAAAACACTAGACTCTGTACTATGCTCCTCATCGTGGAAAACCCTAACCGAGGAAAACCATGGTTTTGGATAACAATAAAACCCAAACAATGAGGTCGCAGTGCAGTCGGCAAGAAAACCCTTCATCAATGAGAAAAAAAAACTCTATCGGCGGGTGGATAGTTCCATAGGCAGCCGCAACGGCGGGCAATAAACAAACTGCGAGTTTCGCGACCAAATAAAATCTTCGATGATCGGAGGCTCTAAGCACTATGTGTTGGCACTTCAAAGCTAAACGCTGCCGTAGTGTCAGCGATCCTGAGCACTAAACGCCGCCAATAGTTATGCGTCGACGATCAGAAAAATGAATTGCTAACACATCGGAACTTCAAGACACAATATACTCCGCAGTTTTGGCAACACAAACGACAAGCCCTCCGAAACGGCGGCGGCGTAGAGGACTAAACCTTCGACAGCTTGTCAAAAACATTCCGATAGTGAAAAGAAAAACAAAGTCATCAAAAATCAAAAGGTTTGAACAAAAAACCAGAAAGATACAGGCCATAGATTCGGCGAGAAAAATAACTGTCCGTCGGAACGTACTCTATTTTCCCTCCGAAACGGCAGCGACATAGAAGACTAATGCCCCAATTCATTCATCAACAGAATTCCAACAGCTACAAAAAAAGCATTGAACAATCAAAAGTTAATTTTTCAAATAAAACAAAGACTCCACGGTTTCCACGGTGTCGGCGAAGAAGACGGTAGTACTAGATCATTCAACTCCCAAAACATCGAAAAAACAGTCAACTAATCATCCGACCTGCCAAAGGTCAATCTTAAGTGGAAAACTAGACTTTCAAGACAACTTTAAAAGAAATCAAACCAACCTGAGCCATATAAAATCAAAAGGAGGGTCCAATTTTTTTTAGAAATTTGAGAAATAGTTGCAGCTGCAACAATTGGCGACTACTTGGTGAACACAGATCTATGGACAATTTCTTCTTTGACCAACAGACTGTTTTGATAATACCAACATGCTACATTCTTCTAGATGTTTGGATTTCCCAAATGGCAGATATATGTAATTTTAATCATTGATGATAGTCCAATTTAGGGAAAATGGAAATGAGGATTTCAAAGTCTAGATAACTCTCTTGAGGCTAGGGATATGAATTTCATTTTTTACCTCTGTCTTCGGGTAGCTCCCAGCTTGGACACCGTAGGATTGTAACATATGGAAAACAAAAATATTTGTTTGTTCCTCATTCCCATGCCATTTTTCACTTTTGCGCTTTTGGAATTTTGTCCTTTCTTTTGAGTCCTCCTTTTTGCCTTCTTTCTGAAATTTTTAATTCAGGCTCCTCTATCCATAGTGTCCTTTTGTGTGAGAGATGTATTTAATTTTCAGCTCACGGATGGAGAAGAACTTTGGCAATCTTGTACTAATATAGTTCAGTACTTTGTTTGGATACATATTGCTTTCTTAGGAGATTTTGACTCTTATTCTCCTTTTGGCTTTCAATTCTTGGCATGGGATCATTTAAATATAATATATTGTTTACCATGCTTCCTCTCCATGGGTCTTTTGCTATCACCCCCTCAGACATTTTAAATGTGAGATGGATGGAGTCTCAAAATAGTATTCCAGACCTTTTGATCTTGAGCTATTTTATAAGGATTAAGGAGGACTTTCAATGTGTTCATAGCCATTTAGGAAAACTACTAAACTAGAAGAATTTATTTCAAATAAATCAATAGTACACAGTCTTATAATCAAGGATTTTAGTTAATCCAAAATTTTGATGAACTCCATGCAACCAAAAGTTGTGCTTCTTTATTAAAATCAATTAAACCCTAATAAATCAAAATAAACAAATCAAAACAAAACAAAGAAATCAGTTATTTATGTACAAGATAACCAATAAATAAAAATCAAGACAAATAAAGTTTGAGAACTAAACCATTAACTGGTAAGTTCTCTTTCCACCCCTGTAAATCTAGCAACTTGTGAGTTGAGGGGCTAAGATTGGTTGCAATTTGAAAATTCCTACCCATTATCTAGTTCTACAGAACTTGAATTAAAAACTACATCTGAAACTAAATCTACTATTTTACATTCAATCTCATCAGGCCGTGAAAATCGAAGGAGATCGGGTTGAGTGTCTGGTGTACTGCTGGCTTCTTTAGCTTGGTAATTTCTCGGTTCCAATTCAATGAAGTAATTTCCCAACACAGAATTCACTGGTTCATTTTTTCCCTCCAACTGAGTAACATTGTACTTCATCTGAGGCTATCTTAATATTTTTATCTGATTGGGACTTCCCTTATGAGGCAACCACAGATGTGACCAATCTGATGTGAAGTATCCATCTAGCCTTGCCAACCAGTCTCGACTCAAAACCAGTCCATAAGCAACTGGAATGTCTGCTACTACAATATCGATGTACTGACATACCTTCTCATTTGTAGATAAGCGAATTAGAACATCTTCCATTTCTCCTATTACTTTCACAGCTGTCCTGTCTAATTGAATAACTTGCCAAGTGGATAGTTTAGGCTGTCCATTAATTCTTTTGCATACTGAAAGTGGCATAACATTGATTGATGACCTTGAGTCTACTAAATAGTTGTGCACATTATAGTTGAAAATGTCAAAAGTTAGGAGAAATGGTGAGGTTCTAAACTTAGACTTACCTCCCACACTTGCTTCACCAACTTCTTATTCAGGTTGGTTGTCAGTGGGAAACTCTTCTTATGGTACTTCAAGTGCTTTTAACAATTTTTATTTCTGTTGAGGTACATTACACATTTCAAATAATGAGATATTTTCCTTAGCCTTTTTAATGTATTCCACAATATCATACCCCATCTCAGGTGCTTTGAGATTCTTCTTGACATTATCAACCTTGTCTTCAATAGGCTTAACAGACATGTTAATTTTCTTAGGATCTTGACTTGAAATGGTAAATTCAGGTATTTTATCAGTTGTATTGTTCTTCTATATTTTCTTCATATTTTCTTAAAATTTCTTGATCTTCGAAAGTATTGAATTGTCTTCTTTTAACAAACTCTGACTTCTTGTTATCACATTGGTTTCTGATGTTTCCTCTTGTTTCAGAGAATCTTCCTCTTCTGCATCAAACATTGAGACACAATGCCATAAAACCAGAGTATCCTCCCCTTGTTTTTCTATAGATTGATTATCTTTTTCATCCTTTTACCAGTTTCTATAAGTTTGGAATCCAATAATTGATTCATTACCAACGTCATAGAATTTATCCATTGGCGGCAATTCTTCTCAGAATGAGGTTGCTGATGAAAAGTGCAAAAATTATCCATGGCTACATCAGTTAAATTCATTGCTACAGGACTATGTGGAGGAGGCTTAGGTTGACTATTGTATTCCCTTTCCTTATAATAAGGCTTATATGATTTGTGAGCCTCTCTTTCCCTCTCTAAATCTATCACTCTGTTGGATAACTTTTGCATCATCTTCAACATCCCTTCAAAATCCTGTGACCGCTCATCCTTAGGCTTAGTCAGTAATAAAGGTTTTTGATTCCAAAAGTCTTTTCTCCCGACTGCTCAGGATAATTTTCTATGCTTTCCAACTCAGCCTCCACTTTCTCAGCTTCTTCATAAGTTTCTGCTAATGTAGGTCTCATTGATCTCTTAGCAAACATGGCTAGATCAGGCCCTAGAGCTGAGGTATAGTATTCTATCAAAGCATTTTCAGATGGCTTATTTATTGTAGTAAAGTTGCTTAGGTAAGCAACAAATCTTTGAGTAAAATCATGTACCTTTTCTTTTCTTTCTTTCTTTAGAGCACATAACCCCTTCATTAAGGCTGCATGAGTTTTTTGAACTGCATGTTTACTTCTAATCATTCTCTCAAATGTGTTCCAATCCGTGATTGAATTTGCGGGAAGTGAAAAATACCATGAGGCTGCTTTTCCTTTCAGAGTGTGGGGAAACAATCTAAACACTACATCGTCATGCTCCCCAGCTCGTAATCCTTCTATAGCCAAGTAAAAACTTTGCAAATGATCATCTACCAGAATTTTTTCACTTGGTTCAAACTTGGGTAAGAGTCTTGTCAAAAGCTTGAGGCAAATCATGCAAGGGAGGTGTCAAATTTAAAGGTAACCTAGCTCTCCAAGCAGGCGGTGGAGGTGGTTGGTTTGCATTTACATGAGCCATGATTATGAGTGGAGAATGAGGTGGTGACTGAACAGGGGTCTGACAAGGTGAATAGTAAGGTGAATCTGGGTCCAACTGATTCAAAGGTTGGTCAACTTCTTGTAAGGTTTCTTCTACCAGTTCTTCAAGATCTTCTACCAACACTCAATCTTCTAATTTAGGGAGATATTTCTTCTAATACTCTCTTCTAGGTAAGACAGAAATGATAGGTAATCCTCCAATCTTTTTCGCATATGCCTTAGTGATTCTTCTTAAATCATCAACCACTTCGTTATATACATGATACAGATACCCTTTCTCCTTATATTTAGTAGTGGATTAGTGAAACAAACTACTTTCAGAACTGTCACCGGTGGAGTAATTTCAAGGAAATGAGTTTCCTCGGCCAGCCATGCACTGGTGGCCCTCCTTCTAGCGCCAAAAACTGTTGAGTCCTGGAAAATCGCAGGTAACAACAATTAGGGATTCTCCCCAATAAACGTTCCCAACTAGCCTACTATTGTTTGGTATGGGGAATCCGTCTGATTTACGGTCCAGCTACCGTAGGTCAAGTAACAAATTAAAAGGTTTTACCGGTTACGGCCCGGTCCACCGTGTATATTTTTAGTTTTTTTTGTTTAAGTTATGATGTGCAAGTGCATATCTAAAAATGCAAATTGATAGAGATAACGAGGAGTGTCACAATGTGATACGCAGGTTCTTACCTCTCATCTTAACTCTCTCGCATCTAAATCACACACAACAAGAAACTAAATTTAACTAACTAACCTATCCCTAGGGAGAAAAATTATCAGTTATCAATGAGTAATGTATTTCTGCGCATGCATTAAGAAAAATTACAAATAGTTGTTACTTATTTCAAAACACATGAACATTAATAGAAATATGAACAACAAGATAGCTTATTGTTTATGACAACCTTCAATACTCACAGTGGAAATTTCACAAAATAAACTAGAGTGCATTCATAACATGAACAGAGATTCAATGAGTTAGAACGATCTCACAGTTAATGGACATACGCTGAAAACGAAATAGTTCACATTCAACTGATCCATAGCAAATCATTTGAAACATTCCACCAAACTTTCTCCAGCATAAACTTGTAATTATTTATTGTAAAAGGAAGTAGTTCTTCTTACAATATACTCTCACAAATGGCCTATGAAAGAAGTCCTCCCCTACATCTAAACTCTCCTTTATTTATACAAAAAAACAAAACCTTTGTGCTGCCCCTCGATGACCTTTGGGCTTCCTCAACCTTTCAGTTCCAAAATTTTGTCTTGTAGTATGTGCTCATAATTTATACAATATGTTACATTTTAAATTAAAATTTAAGAGCACTTTATGAAGAGGGACCAGCTTGGTCGCTGATGAAATTTTTCCATGCCTGGGTCTCTGCTGCTATCGATCTGCTCAGTAAGCTTATTAGGCCATTAAGCTTTTACCAAAATAACAAAAACTGTATCAAGCTATTTACCTCCTCCATATGCATGCTGTAAAAAGAAACTATACACAGTATTAATGCATGAAAAGAAAAACGACAAGGAAAAGAAAATCCTGCAAGTTTGTGTCTTAAAACCCTCTGAGTCCACTGTCTGTAATCAAAATCACAATCCTAATAGAAAAGATTCCTTATCTTAATCCAGGTCGCATCTGAACTAACTCGAACTCGTCTGATAAAAGCATGAACCACATTGCTACTACTACTAATCTCCAAAATACTAGACTCTGTACTATGCTCCTCATTGTGGAAAACCCTAACTGGGGAAAACCATGGTTTCAGATAACACAATAAAAACCCAACAACGAGGTTGCAGTGCAGTCGGCAGGAAAAAAAAACTCTATCGGCAGGTGGATAGTTCCATAGGCAGCCGCAACGCCGGGAAATAAACCAACTGCGGGTTCCGCGACCAAATAAAACCTTCGGCGATCGGAGGCTCTAAGCACTATGTGTTGACGCTTCAAAGCTAAATGCTTCCTTAGTGTTGGAGATCCCGAGCACTAAGTGCTGCCAATAGTTATGTGGCGGCGATCAGAAAAACTAATCGCTAACACATCGGAACTTCAAGACACAATATACTCTGCATTGTCGACAATACAAACGACAAGCCCTCCGAAACAGCGGCGTTGTAGAGGACTAAACCTCTGACAACTTGTCAAAAAACATTCCGATAGCGAAAAGAAAAACAAAGTCATCGAAAATCAAAAGGTTTGAACAATAAACTAGAAAGATACAGGCCATGGATTCAGCGAGAAAAAAACTGTCCGTTGAACCGTTCTCTATTTTCCCTCCGAAATGGCTGCGACATAGAAGACTAATGCCCTGATTCATTCATCAACAGACTTTCGACAGCGATAAAAAAATCATCGAACAATCAAAAGTTAAGTTTTAAAATAAAACAAAGACTCCATGGTTTCTGCGGTGTCGGCGAAGAAGACGGTAGTACTAGATCATTCAACTCCCAAAACATCGAAAAAACCGTCAACTAATCATCCGTCCTGCCAAAGGTCAATCTTAAGTGGAAAACTGGACTTTCAAGACAGCTTTAAAAGAAATCAAACCAACCTGAGCCAGATAAAATCAAAAGGAGGGTCCAAAATTTTTTAGAAATTTTGGAAATAGTTGCAGCTGCAATAGAGGCAAAGTCGGCCCTGTTGGGTTATTAGGCTTCTCAACTGATTAGTATAAATAGGTTAGGCACCTCCCTCATTTGGACACACTCAGCACTCAAGCAAGTTCGCTAGAGAGAGAAGGAGCAGTCCATCTATGAGAGAGAAAGAATCTAGTCTTATATTTGGGGTCTTACATTGTAAATGGTTGGATTCTATATCAAGGAAGTTTTGTTGGGTTTTCTCCCCCTCGAGGGTTTCCTAGGATAAATATTTGTGTTCTTTTGTATTGTTGTTCTTGTGTTTCTTTCAGTGATCCTATTGCATATGGTTATAATTTTATGATGATAATTAGATATTGTATAACCATTCAAATTATAACATGGTATCAGAGACACCTTGAAAAAAGTATTTATGCAGTCGTAACACTACTACTACTGCAACTAATGGAGATTAGGGCTTTATGCTTAAAACCCTAGAAGGAAAAATCTAGTAATCTTGGAATTTTCTCTATAACTCGATTTTGGTGAAGGATCAAGAACTGAAACTTGGATGGGCCAAAGATGAAATGTTGATGTACCTTTTGTGTGATTTAAATCCTCATATTCACTATACTTCATGAGATATAATCCCTCCAAAATAGGGTTCTAACCTCTCCCAGAATTCAATCTTAAATAGGTGACCTAAGGAGAATTGCTATAACTAGGGATAGGAAGATCCAAACATATTTTAGTAATATTTTACGGAAAGGGATCAGACTTTAGCTTTTCTGGCGCAAGTTTTAGAATCCAAAGTTGAATCAATGACATATGTCAGTCTGTAGAAGTTCTCTATACCGAACTAGTTCATAAATAGGTCACCTTGGGAAACTTGGAATAGGTTCTACTTGGTGAATCAAATATTTCTCTAACAGATGGGGTTTGAAAGAATATATATCAAGATATATCATGAATAATTTTCAGACCTCTAGCAGTAGGAATTTCATAGATACATCATAATTAATACCAGACAATTATGTAAAAGAAATTGAAGAAAACGGGGCTTCTTATTCCAGGCATTTCACTCCAAGGATTAGTTGAAAAAGGAGGACCAACTAACTCTCCCTAGGAGGGTGCATATTTATATGGATATATTTTCTAATTTTATGGACTTTCAAATTTTGATCTAACACTATTGACGGGAAAACTAGGGCATTAGACATTTTCCAATTGTGTCCACAGTTTTAGGAAAATGAGTGTATTGCTCAGCTCACCTTGAGGAGGCACATATTTATATCCAATCAGACCTTGAAGTCACCAAATTTGAAAAATTAAGGTTTATCTACCAAACCCTAGGTACACAAGAAGCAGTATTCCATAAAATATTTGAAGCAAGCACAAAGTTGAATCAATGTTAATGGTAAGTTCTATTCTCTCTATTTCCATTTGAGGTTCTCATAATTATCATGATAATAAACAATACCAAGATTTAGGACAAGATTGAAGGAGGAGAGAACTTTTAGACATGGAAGTATAGAGTGGTTCTCATACATAAGAGCATGAATTGGAAGACTATGTCAAAGGATAAGTTACAGATCGAGAGGGAGATGAGGACAAAGTTTAAGCATAAGAAGAAGTTTGGTCAATGCCAATAGGATCATTGCAGAATCTATCAAGGACATTTTGATCTCAAATGTATCCTCTTTGAATACTCCCAAGAAGATGTTGATGATTTGACCATCCTGCATGAAGGGAATAATATCAATATGAAAATGACCTTAAGGACTCAACTCAATGGTATGCAGATGCAGATATTAGAAAGCATCCAATATTACTTCACAGGGGTCTCCCAAATCAAGAAATAACTATAATCTTTAGGAGATAATGCCGCTGAAACAAAAATGGAGATGACAACCTTGAATGGTCTCTGAATATTTCATTCAAGGTATTTGTTCTAGAGGGAAGCTCACCTATGGGAGGAATGCACGCAAGAAGAAGCTCAATTGATAGCAAGAGAAGAGAATATGGGTGAAGATGATGATCAAGCCCTACCGATTCATGCCAAGAAATAAATAGCAGGAAGGAATAACATTCTAGCAAGAATACAAGATTTCAAAAGGACCTCTCAGAACTCAGATGTTACACGTGTGATGAGAAAGGACAATTTGCGAAAGAATGTCCCAAGAAGGAAGAATAGAAGGATGATATGATTGAGGAGTACCAATCAATCATGAAGAATGATGTCTGGACATGGTTTCAAGACCTGAAGTAAAGTCTGTAATAGTGGATCTACTAGATAAAGCATGCAACAGATGGAAACATCGAGAAATACAAAGCAAGGTTTATGGTTTCTTTCAGAAAGAGGAAGCCAATTATGGCGAGACGTTGCTATTGCAACCAGACACACCTATTCAGTGGTGGATATTACACTAGAAAGATGGTATAATTGAAGTAGAGGTGTATATCAAGCAACCTTCAAGACTCAGGACTCTCTACAAAAAACTACATATGTGTAGAAGGATTTGTACAAGCTTAGAAGGCACTCATGGGATAACACATACAGTTACATGAGGATCTTGAGGATCACATAGAGTGATGGAGTCTCAAAATTTTCTACAAGGTTGAAGATGGAAGCCTATAGAGGACAAGAAGCTCATAGATGGGTGTGTTGAAATATTGTTTTTTCGAAGAATATTCTATATGTATTTCTTTGTGGTCCCGGATGGTCCTACCAGGAGAACCACTTGTATTACTTTGTACCCCAATGCTCCTAATCAGAAGAACTAATAAGAGTCATGAGGCAGTCCCCTCTAATTGTAAAGGTGGGTCATTAGCACCCCAGTGTGGGTACTTGAGCCTACATGTGTAACTCGAGCCTACATGATTAACTCGAGCCAACATGACAGATGAGTTAACTTGAGTGAACGGATGAATATAAATAGAAGTGTAGTGCTCCTCATTTGGAACACACACTCTCACTTGTGTAGCACATTAGTGGAGAAGAGAAGTAGCTAGAGAAGGAGGAGG
Source organism: Pseudotsuga menziesii (assembly GCA_001517045.1). Lineage (NCBI taxonomy): Eukaryota > Viridiplantae > Streptophyta > Pinopsida > Pinales > Pinaceae > Pseudotsuga > Pseudotsuga menziesii. The sequence continues at coordinate 215,027 of LPNX010101020.1, read as the reverse complement.
ATCAGGCTTTGATCTCCTTGCTGGTTTTATCTTTTATCTTTTTGGGACATCTATATTGAGGAAGCTTTTGCTGGGTTTTTCCCTTTATGGTTTTCCCAGGATAAAACTTTGTGTTCCTTTTGTATGGTTGTGCTTGTCTATCTTTCAGTGATCTTGTTTATATGCTTTTGTTATGAAAATGAAATGAAATACTGATGTCTTAGCTAAGCATATGAAAATTTAACATGGTATCAGAGCCACCCTGAAAAGAAGACATTGTTCAGCTACAAAATATAGGGATTCTTAATTTTTGGTTCTCTCTCCACAATCGATCAGCAAAAGAAGTCTAGGCTAACTCTCCATTGAAGGGCACATCCTTCTATCGAAGCGGAATTCGATTCCGAGCATTTTCAGTTTTTGGTGTGGGAAATTAGGGCTTTTGTAGAAGAAGAATTTTTGAGTGAGCCCAACATAGGATTTCTCTCTTCATCAAAATCGAATTTTAGAGACCTGGATCAAGATTTTTGATTGGGTGAAACTCTGAGAAAGTCAAACCCTAGTTTGACCCGGAGCTAGAAAAACCCTAAATACTAAAACTGCTAAGTTTTGGTATATTCGCTATATCAAAATATTGGTGAAGGTTTAGGAGCTGAAAATTGCAGAGACCGCATATATAATCCTTATGAACACTTTTTCAAAAATTCAGCCTCATATTCGCTATATTCTAGGATATATGATCCCTCCAAGTTAGGGTTCCAGCCTCTTCCAAAACTCATCCCTAAACAAGACACCTAGGAAAAATTGCTATAGATTGGGATACAGAGGTCCAAATGGAATTCCTAAAGATGTTCCAAAAATATCACGGACTTTAATTTTTTTGCTCCAAATTTCAGAACCTAAAGATGAACCAATGACATGTGGCATGCTGTACAACTTCACTGTTCTAAACAGTCCTGTAACATGTCACCTTGGGAAAATGATCATAAATCCCAATTGGTGAAACCAATTCTGATGAAACCTATGGTGTTGGATCAGGGACATGCGAGGTTACTTCAGTGCGAAATTTCAGACATAGAAGAGTATTAACTTAGGATATATCACAGAAATAGTAACAGGAATTTTTGTAGAAGAAATTGGAAAAATAGGGCTTCCTATTCCGGGAGCTTCCCTCCACTATTTTCAGAAAATGAGTACATTGGACAGCTCCATTTGAAGAGATGTATATTTCTATACAATCAGATCTGAAATATTTCAAGTTTTGAAAATTAGGGTTTCTCTGACAAACCCTAGATCAGCCAGCTCCGGAAGCAAGACGGACACCTCAAATCGGTAAGATCTAATCTTTTGCTATTTGCATTTGAGGTTCTCATTTCAAAGTGATCTATCACATCAACTTGATGATAAGCTTGGTGAAGTTGAAAAATTCCAAGCATGAAAGTATTTGATCCCTCTAAAGAAAATGAATTGGACACCTACATGAGTAGAGAGGTTCCAGTTCTAGAGGGAGATGAGCCTCAAAGCCTTACACAAGAAGAACTTGATCAAGGCCAAGAAAATCACTGTTGATTCAATCACGAATCAACTTGTACCACAAGTGTCTTCCCTAAAGACACCGAATATGTTTGATTCCTTGATCAAGCTATTTGAAGATAAGAGCATAATTCAGAAGATGGATTTGAGAAAACAATTGAAGAATGTGAAGATCCAGAATACATAACATCTTGAAGCGGTAGAAGAAGAAGCAGAGAATGCAGAAGTGGTGATAGCCACCTTGAATGGCCTCCCATGATCGTGGGATCCATTCATGCGAAAAATGTATGCCAAAAGAAAGTGATTACTTTCAGCTCGACTCATAAGAGGAGAAGAAGAAGATGGGAGCAATTGAATATCAAGCTCTCACCATTCAAAGAAGATCCCTTAAGCGATAAGGAATATGAAGAACTCAATTCTTGAAGAACCTCTTATTCATCTTATCATTTGGATAATAAATGATGATGATAAAGCAGAATGATCAAGATGGAGTCTACCCACGAAACAAATAAAAGATAAGTATTTAATTGTCACTTCATGATATTGTTTTACATTTGATTATATTCAGTTGATGTGTTATGCATGATAGATTGTTTGCATTAATATGCATGTGATGGGTAAGTAGCTCATGGTGCTATACAACTATCCATTTCTACTTATCAAACCTCTTTGCTGACATATTGGATTAGTGTACAACCTCAATGATGTCATGGTAGAGATGGAAGGCATCTAGAAATTTTCTGTGAAGATATGGATGAATGTTGTATTGGCTAAACAGTTGCATGATGCATAAGAATTTGTCGTTATGCACATGACTTATGAAATAGTTCTAACCATGCAACTAGTGCATTTGAATTGTAGGAAAGGTCCTGTACAACCTCCTACAAGAAAAGAAGGACGAGACTTGTTCTGAAGAACAAGTGATGACAATTTAATAAACATGAATCTGAAGCTTCCAGGGTCAGAGACACCATGACGGAAGAAAGAGCTTCAGAGAGCGGTAGATCCACCTCGAAGGATGAAGACCACCATGGGTATGAGAGATAACTCAAGATGAAGAAATGAATGCTATGGAAGAAGCTATGATCATAGAATAACAGTTGATCATGAGGAATGATGTATATGATATGATTTCGAGACATAAAGGAAAGTATGTAGTATCCTCCATATGGATCTACAAGAACAAGTGTACAAAGCAAGGTTCGTGATTTGCCTCAGAAAGAATAGACTATGACATGACATACTCTATTGACCAGTATATATCAAGCATAGAACCACCTGTTCAGAATGAAGAAGGAAGATAATACTCCACTTCAGGGGGAATGGCTACAGAAGATGTCAGAGTTCGACACAGTATGACATGATGGATAGCTTCCTGATGGATCGAGACTTTACCAAGAGTAAAGTGGGTTCCCAACCTTCAAAGTTGAATGCAGAAGACTAGGATATGTTGATGATCTGACAAGATGAAATCATGGAAGATGTTATGATGAAAGAATACTAGAATGATGTTTGGGATATAGTACTCAAACCAGAAAGAAAGAATGTGGTATCTTACAAATGGATTTGCAAGATAAAATATGTCGCTGATAGAAGTAAGGAAAGACTTGTGGCTAGAGGTTTCTATAAGAAAGAGGGAATTAATTCTGAAGAGACACTTACTCCAGAAAGCAAGGTACACTTCCTTCAGAACTATGATGGTAGTTGCTTCCATGATGAAGTAAAGACAATCCTTCCTTAATGGTATGATTGTGGAAGATTTTTACATCGAAAGGATTTGAAGTTGAAGACAGATGGACTCATATATGTAAGTTGAAGAAGGCCCTCTATGGCAAGAAGCAAGCTCCCAAAGCTTGGTATGGAAGGATAGACAGTTTCCTATCAATTATGGGCTTTACCAAGAGTAAAGCTGATCCTAACCTTTATCTCAAGGTTGTAGAAGATGAACCTGTCATCCCATTATTATATGTGGATGACTTATTCTTGACAGGGAATGAGAAACATATCATGGAAAGCAAGAAGAAACTAGCAGAAGAATTTGAAATGAAAGACCTTGGGTGAATGCACTATTTCCTAGGTCTGGAAGTATGACAAAGTTTAGAAGTAATCTTTCTCAAACAGGGAAAGTATGTGGTAGAGATATTGAAAAGATTCAATATGTTGGAATGCAAAGCCATGGCCACACCCATGGACTCCAACCTAAAGTTGTTAGTTGATGACTCATCAGAGTTAGTGGATGTGACTCATTACAAACAGATCATTGGGTCATTGATGTACTTAACAAATACCAGACCAGACATTTGTTTTGCTGTGAACACCTTAAGTCAATATCTTGTTCAAAGACAGGTTCACTTAGTAGCTGCAAAACATGTCACTGAGATATCTGAAAGGGACTATAGACCTTGGTCTATACTATGATGGTAGCCATGACTACAGATTGTATGGCTATACGGATGCAGATTGGGCTAGAAGTATCTCAGACAGGAAAAGCACATCAAGGAGATGCTTTTGTTTGGGGTCTGCTATGAGTTCATGGTTTAGCAGGAAACAGTCCAGTGTTTCTCTTAGAATGACAATACATAGCAGATTTCTCTGCTAAGTTGTGAAGCCATATGGCTTCAGAAGCTGATATCAGGTCTCCTTGACCTGAAGATGGATACTACATTGATTCTATGTGATAACGAGAGTTGTGATAATAGAGAACCCTATGTTCCATCGTAACACATAGAAATCCGATATTTCTACATACAAGATAAAGATGCAGATGATGATGTTTCAGTATTCCCATACTGAAGATATAGATGATGTTTCAGTATTCCCATACTGAAGATATAGATGATGTTTCAGTATTTACATACTGTAGATGCAGATGATGGTGACTCTGTATTTCTATATCGAAGATATAGATGATGATGCTTTCAGTATTCACATACTGGAGATACATATGGTGATAGTTCAGTATTCACATACTGAAGATGTAGATGAAGATCGTTTAGATGATGATGCACTGACAAAGCCTTTGTCTCGGGTAAAGTTTGAACAATCTCGAGACAAGCTTGGTGTGGTTCGAAAAGACCTTCCCCAAAAGGGGGAGTAATGATGCTACAGTGTTTTTGTATCATCCTTGGGAACTTGCCCTAAAGTGATCTGGAGACCTCGGTCTTCGAGAATGAAGAGGGATTGTATCATCCTGGGACATATGTCCAGAAGTGATCCGGAGGCCTCGGTCTTCGAGAATGAAGAGGGATTGTATCATCCCGGGACATATGTCCAGAAGTGATCTGATGACCTTGGTCATCGAGAATGTAGTTGGATTGTATCATCCTTGAACTTCGGTTCAGAACGGATCCGGTGTAACTTCGGTCATCGAGAATGTGGGAGGATTGTATCATCCTTGAACTTCGGTTCAGAACGGATCCGGTGTAACTTCGGTCATCGAGAATGTGGGAGGATTGTATCATCCTTGAACTTCGGTTCAGAACGGATCCGATGTAACTTCGGTCATCGAGAATGTGGTAGGATTGTATCATCCTTGAACTTCGGTTTAGAATGGATCCAGTGTAACTTTGGTCATCGAGAATGTGGCAGGATTGTATCATCCTTGAACTTCGGTTTAGAATGGATCCGGTTTAACTTCGGTCATCGAGAATGTGGCATGATTGTATCATCCTTGAACTTCGGTTCAGAACGGATCCGATGTA
>LPNX010101020.1:163916-209579 GCA_001517045.1 Pseudotsuga menziesii | reverse complement strand
AACTTCGGTCATCGAGAATGTGGCAGGATTGTACCATCCTTGAACTTCGGTTCAGAACGGATCCGGTGTAACTTCGGTCATCGAGAATGTGGCAGGATTGCATCATCCTTGAACTTCGGTTCAGAACGGATCTGGTGTAACTTCGGTCATCAAGAATGTGGCAGGATTGTATCATCCTTGAACTTCGGTTCAGAATAGATCTGGTGTAACTTCGGTCATCGAGAATGTGGCGAGATTGTATCATCCTTGAACTTCGGTTCAGAACGGATCCGGTGTAACTTTGGTCATCGAGAATGTGGCAGGATTGCATCATCCTTGAACTTCGGTTCAGAACGGATCCGGTGTAACTTTGGTCATCGAGAATGTGGCAGGATTGCATCATCCTTGAAACTCAGTTCAGAACGGATTCGGTGACCTCGGTTGTCGAGAATGTGATAGGATTGCATCATCCTTGGATTTTGAGTCCAAAAGAGATCCAAAGACTTCTTTGTCTTTGTACTGTGGGCTGCTGCTGCTGATGATGATGTTTCCTGATCGAAAGATCAGAGTGTGATGATGATGATGATGTTTCTGATCGAAAGATCAAATGTTGCTACTAATGATGATGTTCTCTGATCGAAAGATCAGAAGTTGCTGATGATGATGATGTTCTCTGATTGAAAGATCAGAATATGATGATGATGTTGTTGCTAATGATGATGATGTTCTCTGATCGAAAGATCAGAATATGATGATGATGATGTTTCTCTGATCAAAAGATCAGAATTTGCCGATGATGATGATGTTCTCTGATTGAAAGATTAGAATATGATGATGATGCTGTTGCTGACAATGATGATGTTCTCTGATCGAAAGATCAGAATATGATGATGATGATGTTCTCTGATCGAAAGATCAGAATATGATGATGATGATGTTTTCTGATCGAAAGATCAGAAGTTGCTTATGATTATGATGTTGCTGATGATGATGATGTTTTCTGATCGGAAGATCAGAATGCGATGATGATGATGATGTTTCTGATCGAAATATCAGAATGTGATGATGATGAGATCCTGATGATGATGATGCTGTATTATCAAAGTATGATGATGATGACGTACAGATCGAAAGATTAGAATATGATGATGAGTTGATGTTAGAGTATGATGATGTTCGGTTGATGATGTTTCTGATCGAAAGATCAGAGGCTGATGATAATGATGATTCTGATTGAAAGATCAAAGTGTGATGATGATGATATTTTGATGCTGATGATGTTGATGTTTTGATGATGATGTTTATGATCGAAATATCAGAGTATGATGATGATGTTGTTGCTGATTGAAAGGCCAAAGTGCTGAAGAAGATGTTGCTGATCGAAAGGTCAAAGTGTTGAAGATGATGTTGCTGATCGAAAGGTCAAAGTGTTGAAGATGATGTTGCTAATCGAAAGGTCAAAGTGCTGAAGATGATGTTGCTGATCGAAAGGTAAAAGTGCTGAAGATGTTGCTGATCGAAAGGTCAAAGTGCTGAAGATGTTGTTGCTGATTGAAGAGTCAAGATGTTGAAGATGTTGCTGATCAAAGCGGTCAAAGTACTGATGATGCTGAAGACTAAAGATTGAAGATGAAGACTACATGATGTTGAAAAGCTTCCAATGATTTAAAGATGTATCACCCTGATGATGTTGATGATGTCTTCTATCTCTCTCCTATTATTGTTGTTGTTGGTGTTATTATAGAATACCCTTCTCGTTAAGGGGGAGTGTTGAAATATTGTAACTTCGAAGAATATTCTATATGTATTTCTTTGTGGTCCCCGATGGTCCTACCGGGAGAATCACTTGTATTACTTTGTACCCCGATGCTCCTAATCGGAAGAAATAATAAGAGTCATGAGGCAGTCCCCTCTAATTGTAAAGGTGGGTCATTAGCACCCCAGTGTGGGTACTTGAGCCTACATGTGTAACTCGAGCCTACATGATTAACTCGAGCCTACATGACAGATGAGTTAACTTGAGTGAACAGATGAATATAAATAGAAGTGTAGTGCTCCTCATTTGGAACACACTCTCTCACTTGTGTAGCGCATTAGTGGAGAAGAGAAGTAGCTGGAGAAGGAGGAGGATCAGGCTTTGATCTCCTTGCTGGTTTTATCTTTTATCTTTTTGGGACATCTATATTGAGGAAGCTTTTGCTGGGTTTTTCCCTTTAGGGTTTTCCCAGGATAAATCTTTGTGTTCCTTTTGTATGGTTGTGCTTGTCTATCTTTCAGTGATCCTGTTTATATGCTTTTGTTATGAAAATGAAATGAAATACTGATGTCTTAGCTAAGCATATGAAAATTTAACAGGGTGTAATAAGAACTTGCAACAAAGTTCGAGATGGAGGATCTTGATATCCAATGATATTGTGAGGTGACATAGATGGATACACATAATATCAACAATAGAGGAGGCTACCGATCAATCCAATGTAGAATGTATCGATGTAGAGAGTACAAGATGCATAGGGAGGATGGTGTTCTTCTTTAGAGGGAGTTACTACAATATATCTCATATTTTGATAATCTTAATATGATTATTGGGATTAGAGGTGTGGCAAAATCCAGAGGATAATTTCCTTAGCTAAGGAAAATATGCAATCGAGATATTGAAGAGGATCGAGATATTGGGTAATAGCTACATCGATGGCATAAAACTTGAAGTTTCTATGTGATCCTACTTCAGAGATAGTTGATGTCGTAGTCTATAGGCATAATACTTGTTCGTTGATGTACTTGACGAAGACGAGACTAAATGTTTGCTTTGTGGTGAGTATTTTGATCTAGTAGATGGTGGATCCAAGATGTGTTCACATGGTTGTGGAAAACCATGTGATGAGGTACCTAAAGGGTTCATTGGATTATGACCTCAGATATTCATATGATAGTAAGATCATATTACATGGCTATGCATATTCATATTGGGCAGGAAGTGCTGAAGACAGAAAGAGCACCTCATGATGTTGTTTTAGTTTGGGATACAATTGTGATTGGCAGTGAAGAAGGAGTAGAAATAATAGCTCCAATTCTATGAGAAAATATTCTAAGAAGAATAATAGGAAATAGATATTTCTACTAAGATAATTGTCACAAGCATACACAGGAAAAATAAAGAGAAGAAAAGAGTTTGAATCTTATGAATGAAGAGATTGATATTGGAGTCTATCCTTCCATTGAATAATGATGAATAATAGTGTACATAAATAATACATCCCTCAAGGTAAAATTGATTTGTATTGGAGACAACTCATAAATCTCATAAAGGTAGACTTACTAAATATGATAAACCCCTATAGGTGGCTAAAGAACTTCCCAAATCAGTCAAGGACCTGACAAAATAGAAAAATCATGAGTGAGTTGTCAAGAGTGATGGAAAAACATGCTAATACTAGAAAATGGAGAGAAAATCATGGAGGATGGGTTGGAAACAAAAGATATCATTTTCCTAGTTGACTAGCTTTACCTTATCCATAGAAAAGCTAGATAAAAGCAGAATAATGCAAAATTTGCAGGAAAGCACATGTAACACCCCGGTTTTAACCCCTTTTGCATTAATGTATGTGATGTATATATTGTAATGAATCGTGGTGTGGAGCTGAAGGCAAAATCCCCACCATCGATTCGGTTGTGTTATGTTTCAGTGATTGGAACTGTTACCGATGGTATATCGGGATATGCGACATACATATTAAGTTGTGGCATCATGTAACTATGCATTTTAATTCAGTAACCCCAACCGACTATGTTCACTACAACCATATTGAAATGGGCATGATTTCCTAAGGTTAAGGGGGAAGATTGCTAAACCTGGACCCCATGGGGAAAATCCACCTGTCAAACCTTAAACCCCTATTGAGTTGAGGCAGTTAATGCTGGGTAGGGGTGGGTGGCAGGCTTGCCCCCACGCGCCTCCACCGGCTGGTTCAATCATGCATGGGCTGGGAGTGGTTCCTCACACACTGTTTGGGATGCTAACCGTCTATCCACTCTCTCAGATCGTGGGATGTTCGTTTTCCTCATGTAGAGCAGGGGATAAAATGTTTCACAATCCATTGTGTAGGGGTTTTCCCTTCACTCTTACACTGATTTTCGGTCTATGGTTATGTTTTTCCTTTCAGTCATGCAGAGAATCGATTTTCCCTCGATATGATCGGATTGTGTATTGTCCCGTCCTGCCTTTGGAGATGCTGCTATGTTTTCCTTATTGATCTGGATGTAGTCTCCTCCACGTATGTATAGACTGTGTTTTCCCCTTTTTATGGTGGTATCGGTTGTAGATTGCTGGGGGTACCTACATTTTGGTTGGTTGTGTTTTCCCTTGTGATTTGGGCTGTTGTAGGTTGCTGTGGGATCGTTTTGGCCATGATAGGGCCAAGAACGATCCAGGGAGTTGTATATCCCCTGTTAAAGCTTTAATAGCTAGTTGTTGCATGCACGCAGTGGTTTTGTCCTCGGACTGCATTGGAGTGGTGAATGAGGGCCTGATGTGCTTGATAAACTTGGTGTGTTTGGGGAACCACACAAACAAAGCTAGAGGGCTGGTTTTTTTCTCCACAACCCCTGAATAGCACTGGAAGGGAGGACGGGGCCTGAGGGACTACGTAGCAGAGAAAGGACTGATTTCCTTGTGTTGGGTGTGTGTGGGTGTCTTGGAAGTCAGACTAGTTTTGGTGTAGGTGTCCTTAGCTCTTCAATGAGCTCACCGGCTTAGCATTTATCCCTTCCCAGCGCCTGGATGGCCTAATAAACCCAACTGCGTTGGCTTGGCTGATCCGTTGTTTGCCTGATAAACCCAACTGTGTTGACTTGGATGAACTGTGTATCCTTGTGGTGTTATTATCCTTGGCTATGTGCAAGCCTGCTAGTTCCGTATTCCTTGGGGAATCATGCCCGGCTCAGGGGTGGCAACGTTGCTGAGAGATTAAAGAGCACGCGGGCCTATGGTTTGGTGGAATGTTGCAGCGATGTAGCTGGTTTTGGGACAAGCCCTTTATAAGATAAGTATTATTGCATAACTTGTGTCTACAATCATATTACCATTAATGAATGATGATGTACATGTTGAATGCTGATTAATATGTTTTGCTTCCGCTGTATATATGAATGATTACGCATCGCAGTGTGTTTTATGTTTTTAAGTATCTTGCTTTAGCATTATGTATGTATGTTTTGTTCATGGGGCTCGATGCCAGGATGATTTAATGTATGGTAGCGTCGTCTTCGCCGGTCGGAGGGTCGGGGATGTTACAGTGTGGTATCAGAGCTCTGGTTGCAGCATGGGCTTGAATGGGCCATGAAGATGCAGTGACAGAGCTTATGTTGCAGCATTTGGGGCCCAGAGGGCTGTGAGAAGCAGCTAACAAAGGCAGGGTGCCTATTGCCCAGAAGAAACTAGGAGAAAAGGGGTGAATGGCAATAAAATTTTCAAAAAATTTCTAAGTGCTAGAATTGTCGATGCATTGGAAAACTAAGTGAGAAGTTCTTCTGACACGAAGGAATGTTAGTTTGAAGCTCACCCACAGCGGAGAGGAAATTTCGAAATTTTTTACGAAGTAGTGAAATCATCGACGATCGACGATGATTAGTTGATCGCATCACCAATGCTTAGATGATCAAGTTTCCGATGTGGCGAAAAGTTTGGCGACTACATTGGAAGAAGTTAGCTGATTGTGCACTGCCGTCGCGGATGGCTAGAGGACTATCCTTCCAATGGATAGAGTCCCCGACCGCTGATGCCACAGAGGATAGTTGTTCTGATGACCGATGCAATGGAAGACAAAGGAGAAAAGTTTTCAAAATTTTTCTAAGGAACGAGATCATCGGCGATCGAAAGGAATAGTGGTTGGGATCGCCGATGAATAGTTGTTGGGATCGTCGACGCATAGAAGATGAAGCTGCCAAGGCTAGTGAAGTGGATCGACGAATGTTAATTGAAGGAAGAACCGATGCAAAGAAGAAATTTCAAAAAAAATTCTAAGTGTTGAAACACATCGGCGATCGGCGGAAGTTAGTTGTATTGGTCGCCGATGACATCAGAAGGACTTAGTGGTTCATGCACCCTTCGTTGCAAAAGTCTAGAGCACTAATCTTCTGACAGATAAAGGTTCCAACTACCAAAGCCGTATTAGTTGTGCTTCCGACCGCTGATTGGAAAACGTTAACGGATGACGAACCGCCGTTGCGGCTGCCTAGAAGACTAACCACCCGACGCTGCAACAGTTAGTGCTTCTGATTCCTGATAGGCTTGTGGTAGCGAAAGATACAAAAGGATCGTTGGCCGCCGTTGCGGAACCATAGACAACTAGCCACCCAATGCACTAAAGCACCCGATCGCTGATGCAGCGGTTAGTTGGTTTCCCCACCGATAAATTTTGGAGTGTTAGACCACTACAGGCCCGACACAGCGTAGGAAAATAGACAAACAGACCGCCGATGAGCCATGGAAAAAATTAGTGGATCTGGCCGCCGAAACACCGGAAGGAAATAGATGAGCAACCTGTCGATGCAGATCAGAATCTTAGACATTCTGATCGTCGAAACGCCGGAAAGATAGTGGGAAAGAGACCTGATGAACAGTCTGGAAGACTAGAGGACTTCAGGTCTGATACATCGGAATGTTAGGTGTTTTGACCACCGAAGTGTCAGAAAAATTGTTGGGAAAGGGTCCGATTGGGCCAAAGGAAATTTTGGATTTGTTTTTTCCAGTAGATTTTTCTCTGCAAACTCCAACTATTTTCAACAGATTTCAGCAGACTGTCAGTATATTACAGGACTGAACAAGAAGAGAAAAAATTTTGTGTCTTAGCAAAATTGTTATTTTATGAATTTCCAGAAGAGGACGGTAAGTATTTTGATTTATTTTAATGATATGAATCTAACAGTTTGCTACTAACACACTTGTAGAATTATAGATTCCTTCAAGAGCAGTATTCCAAGTAGAACAGTGTGGTAAAGCAAGGAGTGGTTTAGTCATGAGCACCCATGATGGATATGATGCTCGGGATTCTTACGAGCGTGTAGGAGATGCCATGGGAGAAAATGTCTGTAATGGAAATGATGACATAGAGTCTAATGGAAGGAGATTCTAGGAGACACCATCCGAGGTTGCAGCCACCATGAGAAGCTTGATTAAATCCCAGGAAGAGCAGCATTAGTTGAATGCTGCCATGTTACCGAATTTGACAAACTTGCAGAGAAAGATAGATTCTGGAAGAGGTACATCAAGACCCGAAGGCAGTAAGAGAAGCACTAAGAGGAGGAGAAAGACTTCCAGTGGATCATCTGACTCTGAAGAGTCTAGTGGAGATACAATTTCATCTTCCCGTAAAAGGAAAAGAAGAAGACACCATAGGGATCGCTCTCGGGATGAATTTAAGACAGCTAAACCTCCTACCTTTGATGGTGAGATAAAGACTGGACAAGAGGCTAAAGCTTGGATTCTTGAGATAAAGAAGTACTTCATAATGAAGGATTATTCAGGAAACATGAAGGCAAGAGTTGCCATATTTAATCTGAATGGAAGAGCATCCATTTGGTGAGAACACTTCAAGCAAGTAAATAGGGTCAGTGAAAGGAAACTGAAGTGGAAACAGTTCAGTAAGTATTTTAAGTAGAAATACCTCTCTGACAGGTATTATGATGATAAGATTAAGGAGTTCCATGAGCTGAGATCGGGACAACAGACCATGGATGAATATGCAAATAATTTCTTGGAATTCTTGAGGTATGTCTGGTACATCAGAGATGAAAAAGTGAAGGTCCAATGGTTTCTGAGTGGATTTCCTCAGTATTACAAAGATAGAATTGAGTTTTATGAACCTAGAACTCTTGAAGAAGCAATAAGGAAGGCTAAGTATTGCTATGAGCAAAGCAAAGGTAAACCTGATTACCATAAGGCATGGAAGGACAAGAAGAATGAGAAGTTTGACCAGAGAAAAATAGGTTTCAAACCTTCTAGATTCAGGAACCAGTAGAAGAAGCCATCCCAAGCTACGAGTAAGCCAATTGGAGTGTCAGGGGAAAAGCATAAGGATCCACAACAGGATAGAAGGCCACTCAAATGTTGGAAATGTGAAGGACCCCACCTGCGCAAATATTGTCCACTCGAGAATGAGAGTGCAAGGCTAGCTTACAACATTCAAGAAGCAGAAATAGAGGGTCAAGTAGCAATGGTAGTTCCTATGATCTATGCAGCACTGGAGGACCACCATGCAGATCACCAGTCAACTGTGGTTGAAGTTGCAGGTAAGATTGTTGAACAATCTGTTTCTATTTTGATTTACCCTGGTTCTACTCACAATTACATTACTGCTAGAGTAGTGGAGATTTGTGCTTTTAAGAAAGCAAAGCATAGAAAATCTTGGTTAGTTCAGCTAGCCACTAGAAGTAAGAAAAAAGTTAGTGAAGTGATAGAGAAATGTCCATTGGCCATGAATGGATTGGTCACTTGTGTAGATCTGAATGTTCTACCGCTTGGTTCCTATGATGTTCTCATTGGAATGGATTGGTTAGATGCTCACTGAGTAAAGCTTGACTGTTATAACAAGACCTTTGAATGCATGGATGAAGAAGGAAACCCAGTAGTTGTGAAAGGTATTCCAAAGGTAATTTTAGTAAGGCAGGTTTCAGCAATGCAGTTGAAGAAGTTCTGTAGGAAGGGTTTCCAGTTGTATGCAGCTCATATTTTGGAGCCAACAAGAGATGAAACTCCTAGGCTGGAGGACTATCAGGTGTTACAGGAATTCAAGAATGTGTTTCCTGATGAGATTCCAGGGCTTCCTCCAAATAGGGACATTGATTTCACCATTGAAGTTGTTCCAGGAGCGGCACCAGTGTCCAAGACACCCTACATGATGAGTACACCGGAGATGCTAGAGTTGAAGATGCAACTGCAAGAGTTGTTGGAAAAGAAGTATATCCGACCAAATGTGTCTCCTTGGGGAGCAACATTTCTGTTTGTAAAGAAGAAAGATGGTACTCTCAGGTTATGTATTGATTACAGATAGTTTAACAAGGTTACTGTGAAGAATAAACATCCTTTGCCTATGATTGATGACCTCTTTGATCAAATGAGAGGAGCAAAGGTATTTTCCAAGATTGACTTGAGGTCTAGTTACCATCAAGTGAGAATCAAGGATGACGACATTCATAAGACAACTTTCAGAACAAGGTATGGACATTATGAGTTTGTAGTGGTACCATTTGGTCTCACAAATGCACCAGTTACATTTATGTGCCTTATGAACAGTGTCTTCAACAGATATTTGGACAAGTTTGTTCTTGTTTTCCTTCATGACATTCTTGTTTATTCTAAGAATGAGGACGAGCATGAAGAGCATTTGAGATTGACATTGCAATTGCTCAAGGAGAATCAGCTGTATGCAAAACTGAGCAAGTGTGACTTCTACAGAGATAGAATTCAGTATTTGGGTCACATTATCTCAGAATATGGTATTTCTGTGGACCCTGAGAAGATTGAAGCCATTATGAATTGGCCTACTACAAGAAATGTGACAGATGTAAGATCTTTTACGGGACTTGCAGGATACTACAGGAGATTCATTGAAGGATTTTCCAAAGTTGCACATGCCATCACTTCTTTGCAAAAGAAGGGGATGAAGTTCGAATGGACTTCAAAGTGTGAAGAAATCTTCCAGTGGTTGAAGCATCTTCTCACCAGTGCACCCGTGTTGAAGGTTGCAGATCCGGAGAAAGATTTTGAGGTATGTACCGATGCATGCAGACAAGGGCTTGGAGGAGTCCTTATGCAGGACAACCACGTTATATGTTATGAGTTAAGAAATCTGAAGGAGCATGAGAAGAACTATGCCACTCATGATCTAGAGCTTGCATCCATAGTACATACTCTCAATATGTGGAGGCATTACTTGATGGGTAGGCGATTTGAATTGAGGATGGACCATTGTGGTCTGAAATATCTATTTGATCAGCCTACTTTGAATGTTAGGTAAGCGAGATGGCTGGAATTTTTATGTGAGTTTGATTTTGAAATCAAGCACATAAAGGGGAAAGAAAACAAGGTAGCTGATGTGCTCAACAGGAAGATGCGGGAAATGCATATGGCATCCCTTAGTATTTGCCAATCAGATTGTTAATTGTGCTGCCGAAGATGAATTGTATGAGCTGGTAAAAGACAAATTGCAGCAGCAAAGTCTTGAGAAGAGGTATGAGGGATATAAATTGGAAGAAGATGGACTTCTTAATTATAAAGTCAGAATTTATATTCTGAATGTAGCAGATTTGAGGAGAGTTGTTATGGATGAAATCCATAAAGCTCCGTATTCTGGTCACTCAGGATATCATAAGACGATTGCTATAGCTAGGAAGCAATACTTTTGGCCAGGAATGAAAAAAGGACATGGCTGAATACATTTCAAGGTGCATGAAATGTCAATAGGTAAAGGTTGAGCATCAACATCCAGGGGGTTTGTTGCAACCTTTGCCAGTTCCAGAATGGAAATGGGAAGTTATTTCCATGGATTTTATTATAGGATTGCCAATGACTTGGAGACAACATGATTCCATCATGGTTGTGGTAGACAAGTTGACAAAGGCAACACATTTTATACCAGTGAATTCTATGCATAAGACTGATGACATTGCAAAGATCTTGATGAAGGAGATTTTTAAATTGCATGTATTACCGAAGGAAATAGTTTCTGACAGAGATGTCAAGTTCACTTCCAATTTTTGGAAGGGGTTGTTTGCATATTTGGGTACAAAGCTAAACTTCAGCACTGCCTACCATCCTCAGACAGATGGGCAGACAAAAAAAATGAATCAGTTGCTTGAAGACATGCGAAGCATGTATGTGATGGACAAACCAACCAAGTGGTAAGATTACTTACACTTGGTAGAGTTTGCTTATAACAATAGACATCAGGCATCCTTGGGGATGAGTCCGTATGAAGCTTTGTATGGAAGAAGGTGTAAGACACCAGTGACTTGGGATAACCCAATGAATAGGATTGTGCTTGGACCAGAATTGCTCAAGGAAATGGAGCAAGAGGTTGTAAAGATCAGGCAGAATCTGAAAGCAGCACAGGACAAACAAAAAAGCTATGCAGATAAGCATAGGATGAACAAAGAGTTCAGTGTTGGGGATCATGTCTACCTTAGAGTGAGGGCCAAGAAAAGTTCCTTGAAGCTTGGAACTTGTGCCAAGCTGTCACCTAGATATTGTGGGTTGTTTGAAGTGCTTGAAATAATAGGGCCTGTTGCATATAGAATTGCATTGCCTGCTAGTACTAGAGCTCATAATTTTTTTCATATTTCTTTGCTTAAGAAATATGTACATGATCCTAACCATGTGATAAATTGGGATGTGATTCAGGTGGAACCCAAGGGAGAGTTCCAAATCGAGCCAATGCGTATCCTCGACAAGAAGGTCACAATGCTACAAAACTAAGCCATAGAGCAGGTAAAGGTGCAATGGGAGCACTACGGACCTGAAGAGGCTACATGGGAGTTGGAGGATGCCATGCGATTGGCACATCCATTTTTTTTCAATTCTGTGGAACACTGAGGCGATACCAGTGTAGCATTTTGTTCAGTTTTGTAAAGCACTGAGGACAGTGCTATTGAAGGGGGAGGGGAATGTAACACCCCGGTTTTGACCTCGTTTGCATTAATGTATGTGATGTATATATTGTAATGAATCATGGTGTGGAGCTGAAGGAAAAATCCCCACCATCGATTCGGTTGTGTTATGTTTCAAAAATCATGGTAAACAGTATATTATATTTAAATGATCCCATGCCAATAATTGAAAGCCAAAAGCAAAATAAGAGTCAAAATCTCCGAAGAAAGCAATATGTATTCAAACAAAGTACTGAACTATATTAGTACAAGATTGCCAAAGTTCTCTCCGTCCGTGAGCTGAAAATTAAATACATCTCTCACACAAAAGGACACTATGGATAGAGGAGTTTGAATTAAAAATTTTAGAAAGAAGGCAAAAAGGAGGACTCAAAAGAAAGGACAAAAGTCCAAAAGCACAAAAATGCAAAATGGCATGGGAATGAGAAACAAACGAATTTTTCTGTTTACCATATGTTACAATCTTGTGGTGTCCAAGCTGGGAGCTACCCAAAGACAGAGGTAAAAAATGAAATTCATATCCCTAGCCTCAAGAGAGTTATCTAGACTTTGAAATCCTCGTTTCCATTTTCCCTAAATTGGACTATCATCAATGATTAAAAGTACATATATCTGCCATTTGGGAAATCCAGACATCTAGAAGAATGCAGTATGTTGGTATTATCAAAACAGTCTGTTGCTCAAAGAAGAAATTGTCCAGAGATCTGTGTTCACCAGGTAGTCGCCAATTGTTGCAGCTGCAACTATTTCCCAGTTTTCTAAAAATATTTGGACCCTCCTTTTAATTTTATCTGGCTCAGGTTGGTTTGATTTCTTTTAAAGTTGTCTTGAAATTCTAGTTTTCCACTTAAGATTGACTTTTGGCAGGTCGGATGATTAGCTAATTGTTTTTTTGATGTTTTGGGAGTTGAATGATCTAGTACTACCGTCTTCTTCGCCAACACCGCGGAAACCGTGGAGTCTTTGTTTTATTTGAAAACTTAACTTTTGATTGTTCAATGATTTTTTTATCGTTGTTGGACACAACAACAGCGCTTGGTTTCAGATAGGGGAGGTTATACAAGTTGATGGGACATCATGTGTGTGGTTCCAAGCAGATCTCGGATTCAAAGTTCGTGTCAGTGTCAAGGACAGTTGGTTCTATAGGTTCTTCCAATACTGTCAGGAGACTTAGCTGGTACATGATTATTCAATTGGATGCTTAAGAATTTGAGGAGACTCCTCAAAGCATGTCTTGCAGGAGCCGATCTTCAGCTCTGGATATAGTGCAAATAGCTAAGAAGCCTTCTGGTTCAAAGCGAGCAACTACAACGGGCAATGTGATGGGCTTGGAGACAAATCTAGGTAGACAAGGTGCAAGAAGTACCTTCCTTAACAGAGTGTTAGATTTTATAGCTTGGGAGGTCTTCTACATAGGCTTGTTGTCTAGGCATGTAGAAAGGACTTAAGCAGCTTTCCTAGACATTAACTTTAGTGTTTCAAAGAGAGTGACGTCCCTCTAACTCACGTTTTCTGTTGGAGGCGGCTAGAATGCGCCCAAAATGGAATAAGAACCACTCAATATGATGATGTATCCCTGCTGAGGAGAATGGAGGTAACATGCAGAAACTTTACTGGAATCCTGAAGGCTAGCGAATAGATCTGGAATTTTCAGGTGTATTCCCAGTAGCAAAAGGTGCACCTGCAATAAACTCTCTCTGATATCTGAGTGGTCGAACCAAGAATAAGAAGATGATGAATATCGATGAAAGATCTGGATGATCTATCCCGAAGTGATTAGGGCAGATAGATTTCGCTGTTGAAACCCCTTTCTAGCTAAAGACCTTCGTCTCCAACCCCAACTTGTTGATGCGGCACTTGTTGTTATTGCTCTAGAAATCAAACTCAATAATAATAATCATAGATGATCATTTTCGTTCAATGACCCTTCTTATATAGCTTTAGCATGTACTTTTAGGGTTTGCATGTCACTTTTAGGGTTTACACTTTACTTTTTGCATGCATGCAATTCTAATTGCTCATTGACTTAATACTGAAGAAATAAGGCTTACATGCTCCGCATGCTTTATGATAATAACTATGATGGCTCTCTTTGCTATACTGATGACTTAATATTACTAAATAATTGTTCTAATATGCTCCCAGTATTAAATGTCCTTAGTCAATTCCATATTTTTCAACAACGGAACATTTCAGTCCTCCCTCGCCAAAGATTGCTTGTCCTCAAGCAATGCCAACGCAACTCCACAATCAATCAATTGAACCAATTGAATCCAGGGATGATCCCAAGGTCCCAAATTATCCTAGGAAATATGTAACACCCTCTGCTCAAAGCATTGCACTGCAGGGTACCATCACAAGATATCCCATGGACGCCTCCTATAAGTAGAGTAACTAAGCACAGTGTAAACGAGGTACCATCACAATAGACCTCCTGAAAGCATCCTCTAGCAACCACTAAATTGTCAGTCACTTTAATCCCAGGGTCCCAAATCAATCTAAGAATTGCATAGGTTAAAATGCATCCATCGCTACCTTGTGTAGTATCGACACAAGGAGCATCCTGTACATTCCCAAGTAACCCGATTAGTAAACACTGTATCCATCCCTCATAAGGTCTCCCACTTGGATCCCAATGCAAACTTGTGCATCTTTCATCCCAAGGCTCTTGTGGGACTATACCCCTGGCTAGGAATGTCTTCCCAAGAATTGCCCACTCAATCGGACACCAACCCTTAATCTCTCTCCAATCCAACCCCCAAAAAGAACCTTGTCCATAAGCACCATCATAAGGAATAATCCTACCAAGCTGACATTTTGCCCTTCTGATTTCAACTGGAATGCTCATATACTGTTGCCCAATTTCTTGATCCGGGCCAACATGTAAAAACCATCCTCCATTATGCAAATGTGAACTCAAACTACTGCAAGCCTTGTCTATGTACTCCCGAAGAAAACTATTTTGAAACGCAATAGCATGCTTCTTTTGCTGCCCCATAAAGGAATCTAACTTCTCTTCAATACTAGAAAGCCTAACCGTTGACTCGGTACATACAACTCGAAGAAATGTAAGCTCAACATCTGTTGTAATATGTTGTCCCGGAGTATCTTGGTCCTCTCTTTCATTTCTAAAATGCTTTCTTTAACATGTTCAATCTTCTTTCAGTGACTATCATTTGGGAGCTCTATCTCATGCATGTATAAACTCTCCCTAACCTCCATGTGTGACTTCCCATTGTCTCGACTGTTGTGCTCATTGCCTTGCACCTCATGTATTTCACTTGTCATAATTGTCTGGACTCCTGGTGTAGGTGATGAAGAGTGTGCGAACTCCAACTCATCGCATGGCTTGTCCACGATCTGACTGTCGGATGTCCTGGTGTCGCTAGACTCACAAGATGGCTCTAATGTTATCTCCTCATGCACATCCTCATCATGTACTATGAACTCCAAATCAAGCTCACCATCAACCTGTACTTCGGGCTCCTCTTTCTCCACTCCTCCAGCTATGTTTTTAAGGGAACATGTTCTAAATCCTTGGGTTGGCTCCCAAACTTGATGGTGTAATAGT
Organism: Pseudotsuga menziesii; assembly: GCA_001517045.1. Taxonomy (NCBI): domain Eukaryota; kingdom Viridiplantae; phylum Streptophyta; class Pinopsida; order Pinales; family Pinaceae; genus Pseudotsuga; species Pseudotsuga menziesii. Next base: position 194,365 of record LPNX010101020.1, on the reverse strand, counting down.
CTTGAAAGGACAATTTTGCACATACCTCATCACCTAAGGCGAGATATTCCCAATATCGAGGCAAGTGTTGCAGTGTTGTTAACCTCTGCAAATTTCCAGTCAAGATCCTTCTCATTGTCTTCATGTTCAAGCCCACAGTTGGCCAGGAACAGGCTCCGATACCACTGTAATATCTCAACTGATATTCTATTGTACTTTGGTAATATGTTTGTTGTTCAGATGCTCAAATTGTACTAGAAAGATAAATAAAATGTGCATACAAAAAGTGTCGTGCCAAATGGCCGTAAAAAATAGCTGATCTAGAGAGATAATAGGGAAAAGACTTTTAGTAAGAAGATATACACATACCACTGATAATCATGCCGATAGTCCACCAATCAATAAAATGCATGTTGTCGGAAAGACAAGATAATAGTGCTCCTCTCCTGAAGTTGACGCCCAGCTAAAAGAGTGCCTCCTTCTGATGATCTTGACGTTTTTTATGGAGGAATTTTTCGATGTTGCTGAAACTTTCTAGGAGTGATGGTCTAGGCCTCCCTGAAAAATAAGAAGACACATGCACAAGTTTTGTCTCCTTTAAACCACCTAACGAATTATTCGGCCGCAAAGAAGGTGGCGTCCCACTAGCTCACGTTTTTTGTAGGAGGAGGCTAGAGTGTGCCCGAAATGGAATAAGAATCACTCAATATGGTGATGTATCCCTAGTGAGGAGAATGGAGGTAGCATGCAAAAACTATACTGGAATCCTGAAGTCTAGCAAATAGATCTGGGATTTCCAGTTGTATTCCCAGCAGCAAGAGGTGCACCTGCAATAAACTCTCTCTAATATTTGAATGACCGAGCCAAGAATAAGAAGATGATGAATACCGATGATAGATCTGGATGATCTATCCCGAAGTGATTAGGGAAGATAGATTTCGTTGCTGAAACCCCTTGCTAGCTGAAGGCCTTCGTCTCCAACCCCAACTTGTCGCAGCACTTGTTGATGCAGCTCTAGAAACCAAACTCAATAATAATAATCATAGATGATTCTTTTGGTTCAGTGACCCTTCTTATATAGCTTTAACATGTACTTTTAGGGTTTGCATGTCACTTTTAGGGTTTGCACTTTACTTTTAGCATGCATGCAATTCTAATTGCTCGTTGACTTAAGATTGAAGAAATAAGGCTTGCATGCTCTACATTCTTTCCGATAATAACTCTGATGGCCCTCTTTACTATACTGATGACTTAATAATACTGAATAATTGTTCTAATATGCTCTCGGTATTAAATGTCCTCAGTCAATTCATTATTTATCAATAACGAAACATTACAAACTATAGGCATTCCATTGGCATACATCCATGTAGGAAATTTGGAAAATCTAGAAGAGAAAAATGTAGTTTTTATAAAAAGGTGAAAGTTAATGGATTGTCCATTAGTGAAGTGGCAACAACTGCTAAGGTCAAAATTCATTCGAGGTGGGGTATAAAAACATTCCTCACTTTGGGAACGCATTCGCTGCAAAAAGTTTGTGAATGTTGATTTAGTACCCAAGTTTGTGGTACTAAGTGGTTAAAATCAAATACAACTATCAATTTAGGAATAAAACAATTGGAAATGTGTCTTTAGTGTTGAAGGCATTCGTCCTAGCTTTCCTATGTTAGTGAATCGATTGGTTTGGAAAACAGGCAACAATAAACATGTGAGAGTCAAAGTTGATCTGTGGATAGGGAATTATGAGCAAAACGTTCCTACAAAATTCAAAACATTAATTTAAGACCATTATTGGACCAGGGTTGAACAGTTCTTGAGCAGATTACTGAGTTGAGCTTCAATCATGTACATATAGAATCATAGAGAATCTAATGTGGAGACAAAGGAATTGTCAAAGTAAGCAATCGAGGTTCATTTTGGTATTCTTCAAAGTGAAGAGCATAAGGGTGCAAGGGTGAACATCATCCTAATCATTGATTCAATGATTTCCATCATTATGTAGATCCATCTATTGTTATTGTTGTATCCTTAGAAACAAGGATATAATGCAAATGATATAAAAGATTTTATGACATGCATAATGAATTTTTTATGATATGGCTGATCATTTTTTTAGTTTTTTTGCCGATCATGTAAGATTTTACTCACGTCTTCACTAAAATAGACGGGTAGAACGAATCAAGTGTTATCCACAAGATAATATTGGATATTGGATTCGAAACTTTGGGACATCATCACTAAAAGAGACGGCTTGAGAAGAACAGCACAGTTTTCCCGGTGTCATCAGTTGTCTTTGATCCACACATTAATCACAAACTCTAAGAAGAACATGTTGAGAGAAAGAGCATGATGAATGTATCTACTTTGAACATGTTGAGAGAAAGAGCATGATGAATGTATCTACTTTGAATTCGTGCAGAGACTCTAATAGGCTCAAAAACTTGTCTTCTTTCATATATTAAATTAGGCAATAGATATCAAGTGCCATGACATGGGAAACGAAGATCCAGCACTTATATGCAGCGTTTAAATTTGAACCAGTCTTAACCCTTCCAAAGGGTTCTAGCATGTCCCAGAAGTGCAAAGTTAAAATTGTCTTAAAAAATTTAAAATTCTACTTTTACCCTTCCAATTAAGAAGAGCACAATTCATAGCAGTATTTCAAAGGAAGAGTAACTTTTTAAACTACTTGTCAATATGAATTTCAATTTACAGATAGTGTGTTTATATAATAAAATCATCCGTACTGCCTAATTGACAGAAACATCCTTCACCCAAAATCTACTGCAATGATTTGACATGCAATTGTATGGTGATTCCAACTTCCCAAGGGCCACAATAATACTTTATTATCTAAAACTCAATGACCTCACACAAAACGTAGTAAATATTAGCGTCATAGCAGTATTGATAATGTTTGTTTTGTTTTTTTGCATTTTTTAAATGTTTAGTTTATTTATACTTGTCAAGTGAAGTACAATTATTTATATCACCTTTCATCTTTGATGGGATGGAAGAATATATACCCTCCAAATTGAAATTAAGACCACCCTTCAAATTTGAAAATTGCTTATATCTTCTCCTCCTAGTCACCCCGTTCGGGCAATTTCAAGGTTCAAGCTGTAAATACAAAATTCACCAATCCCTAACTGAATTCAAACTTCAAGCCAAATTCCAAACCTTATTCGAACTTCAACAATAATTCCTGAAATCCAACTTCAACCCCTAAATTTTTAAGAAGAAATCATCCTTTTAAAATATGCATTTAATGTTTCGCATGCCATTTTAATTTTCATCGTTTTCTTTAATTTGAAATTTTAAAATTATATAGATTATTGAATTTAATACAAATTTTTAATACATCATTTTGTTCTGCCTGATTTTTGTTGAGCTTCATGGTTGAACTCGGACTAGTTGACTAAGGTTATACGAGTTCTCGGGGATAAAATACACTTTCTAATTCAACCTCGATGTTTGGTTAGGTCATTATTTTAATAGAGACCCTCCATTGATGAATTATGAAATGCAGCATAATTTGCATGATTGAGTCATTTCTGGAGAAACATATAAGCACAATGAATAACAACATAATGTCCATGATTGAGTCATTTCTGGAGAAACATATAAGCACAATGAATAACAACATAATCTCCATAATCATGTCCAGCTGTGCAATGGATATACAATGTCAAACAAAAAACAACAGTCACATAAGCTTGCAAGGGTGTGCTCCCTAAGACAGAATTGCTCCAGATGAGAGCTCCCCTAAGCAGAGGCAAAATTTTGGGCACTGACAGCATAGGTGCTTAACAGTGGAAAAATGGCATAGAAATTAGTGTGTGCTTTTTGTCCAGGAATCTGAGACAACAAAAAATCAAGGGAGAAAGGGAAATATCATATTATCAAGAAACTCACGAGTATCCAAGTACTTGCTAAGCTTCACAAGAAAATCACCTGACAGGCGGTAGCATCTTTTCAAAAGTGATTTTGGCGCCCTCTTTTTCGCTATTGGGCTAGCTAATTTGATCTGGAGGAAGTGTTGCGCAAGGTTGTCATTGATGATAAACCATTATTGACAAAGGTAAGATTCAGAATGATAACATGATGAAGGACAAAGACTTGATGAAATGGTATTGATGATGTGGAAAAAACGTTTGGAGATATAAAAGTGGTGGCTTGGTCTTAGAACCCAAGCATATGGCGATTTGATAGGCTTTGGATATAATATAAAGATCTAATCTTATTGGTGGAGCTCATCCACAGTCGAAGTGTGCTTTGGAGCACTAGGAGGAACAAAATGACCCATTCTGTGGTCGTTTGTCCCTAGAATGTTTTACTCTATTTCTACTCTTGTGTTGATAAAGGCATGATGGATCGAGCCCACTTGTACTTGGTAGCTTGATGGATCTTTGCCTTGAAGTCCATATGAAAAGATGCTCTCATAGACACAGTCAAAGGCATCCGAATTTTACAATGGCAACAGCCTGATAAAAAAAAATTGACAGCCACAGTCAAGGGCATCCGAATTTTACACCAGCAGACAACAAAGGTAGCAGTCAAGGGTTATCTTCTCTTGGTTGGATAGTGGTCTCCTAAAAACCCGAGTTTGTGGAATTCTTTTGAACAATCCTCTTTCTTCTCTCTTAACATCAGTCCACTGAGGCGGATTTCGATGGCAAATATGGTTTTCAAAGTCTAATAATTTTTAAGTCTTTTCTTATTCTGAATTCGGGCTCCCACAGTTCAAATACTGAGAAAGAGGACTGATAGATCAAACCTCTGCGTATGTACATACCTGAGGCAGCCTCATATCCGAGCGTCTCAACCGATGGAGGTTCACATTATTTTTGGGTTAATTCTGATTTTCTTTTGCTGCTAACTGACAATCCCGAATTTCCTTCAGAGAAGAACAATCTTTTTGGTTTAATTTCTTCTTGCTACTGCCGGGTGAACAGTCCTGATTTTAAAAAACAAGCAGAGACTTGAAAAGACAAATAATAACCCTTGATGACTTGGATATAATGATCAGATAAGTAGCATTAAGTAATATTATATGGAACAAACTTGTTGACTCTAAAACTACAGATAGTGACCGCATATATGAGGAATGACATGATTTGAAGTATAGTTTTTTGTTTGTTTTGGAAGACATTTCAAGACTGAGATTGCAGCCGCTGAGGAGTAAAGAAGAAAGGAGCTTGGGTGCCCAAATATGTAAATCAAGATAGAGAAGTGGTGCAAGTATACACTATCAATGAGACCTTATTGATGATCTAGTTCAGATATTTATTAATGGTGTATACCTCTTATGACGATGATAACATAAACAATCTAAACATAATATGAAGATGATGCCCTAGTACACAGGTTTGATGACAAAAGAAGCTCTTTACTGTGATATGCTAGATTTGTTGCACTTAGTTGATTGAGATGACTTGTGGCAACAGTAATGAGGTGATTGATGTAAGGATGATAGATTGATGATGTATGTGAAGTAATGTGACATATGTATTAAATGCAAGCTAGGTCGTGTAACTAATTTTTTCTTAGTTGGATGTGAGAAAAAGACCACGCTGAGTCTTAGAATAGAAGTTGGCGCTTATGATTCAGTTGAAGCTGATAGACCACACGGTTGTAGCCGTTTGAACCTAATATACTAAAGTTTTCAAATTCATCTTATGAAGTGTTTGCGTTGTCTATGTAATTGATTGATGTTGTTGTACTTATGATGATCTTTGTTTAAGTAGCTAAAGAAAATTGAAATTGTAAATAGTCCTGGCCCAGTGATTCACCCCCACCCCCGCTCTCAGTGTGTCATTGTGTCTAACAATTGGTAACATAACCAACCTTCATTACAACCCTAGCAAGCTTGAAGGGATCAGTGGACACAAAATGGAAGGACCAGCAAAGCTCATTCACAATGAAGTTCCAATTTTTTAAAAGGCAGATTATTTTGGTTGGAGGAGTAAAATAAAAGAATTCCTAAAGCAATTTGGTGTTTGGGAGATAGTGGTTAACCCACCTGTCCAACCAAGCAAGAAAACAAAGACAATAAGATTCCCTTGAAATTTTTTATGGATGGACTATCAAGCCCTATTCAATAAAGTGTAAAAGATTACACCTCTGCCAAGGATCTCTAGTTCAAGTTGGAAGAAGAATACCAAAAGTAGAATCAAGACAAAGAAAAGGAAGCAGAAGTCAAGGATGAAAAGCAAGAAGAAAAGCAGGTACATGATTCAGATACTAGTGAAGGTAGGTACTCTTCAATGGATGGTAATTCTAAATGTAATGATGATGAAGTTGTTCTTACAAAAGATGAAGAAGTCGTCTTGTTGAAAGCTAATGATGCACTTACATGCACGATGTTGGATATTGATCTTAAATTCGATCCAAGACTTAAGAAGAAGATTTTGAGGTCATTTGAAAGTTACAAAGAGGAGACAAAAACTTTATTTATGAAAAAGAAATTTAAGAACAAAAAATTGGAAGATGAGCTAGAAAACCAAAACAATGAAACAGGAAGATTGAAGTCTGAATTAGCAAAAGAACAAGAGAAGATTGATAAACGCCCTAAAGAGCTTGAAGAGACCAGAAGAAATAATATTGGCTTGAGGACTCGGCTCGAAGAAGCCAAAAGAATAGAAGAAGCCATGAAGCTTCAACTGGAGGAAAAAGAGAAGACAAATTGGAGGCTTGAAATGGAAATTGTAAGTCTTAGAAAGAAAATTGAGAAGTCAAAAGCTCACGTGAAGTTCTATGAAAGTTCAGTTATCTTGGATGAAATTGTAAAGTGTCAAAGGTCTCCACTTGACACATCCGGCCTTGGGTACAAGAAGGAAGAAGACAAATCTGAAGGTGGCACTTGGTCTCCCAAAACTCCAGAAACAGGTCCATCATCTTCCAAAGGTAAAGACAATGTTGCTCACCATGCACCTGTACATGACAACAAAGAATTTGGAAGATCAAAAATGCTTAAAGTTAGCAGTGCACCTCAAAGCAAATTCTTCAGAAGAGAAGCAATTCCAAGATAGAACCAAAGTCCCATGTATGAAAATGGATTTAATGGTTACTGTTTTTCTTGTTCTAACTTTGGTCATAAGGCTATGGATTATAGAAGAAGTGGCGGAAGACACAATGACAAGATTAGATGTTTGACATGTGACCGAATTAGGCATGTTGTTGCTAATTGTCACACATTGAGATGCTTCACTTGGGGTGGTGTTGGCCTCAAAGCCCAAGTTTGCACAAGTTCAAGAAGACAATTCATGAGAAGCTTCCCATACTTGTCAACAAGAAAAGTCAATGAATCTTGGAAAAAAAATGACAAGGAGATCTGAAAACCAAAGGACAAATGATCAAGGCCATTCTAGAGTATGGGCAAGGAACAATACTTTGCTAGATCTAAATGAAGTGGATGATAAATGCAAAAATGAAGATGGTTGCCATCTGGCAAGCCAAGTTTGAGGTCTCTTAAAAACCTTGGCACACCATGAGTCCATGGACTAGGAGGATGGACTCAAAGTTATATGGTGGTCACTCCAAACATGTCCTAGGATCTAATTCCAGACATTAGCCACTGGTATGAAGGCTTATCTCCTAATTCTCAGTGGTCCAAATTCAAACTTTGAATCATGTATGAGGATGATGTCTTGTACACCATGATGCTTACACCTTTTTAAAGATGATATAGATTAAAGTATGTATATAATGCATGCTTTAGAAGATGGTATATATACAGAACTAAAATCAACTCGCATGATGATGTACATACACAGGGAAGTATACAAGTATCTTGGTAGATGGAGAAGTGATGATGCATTTACACACAACCAACAGAGACCAACAGGGGTTGGTTGATGACATACTTGTGTACTATGATCATGAACTAGATGGTGATTTTGGTGTCATGTTCAATTTGATAGACCTTTTGATGATGACTCTGGCATAGAAAAGCATGACAAATAATTGGACAAGATTATCTACAACAAGTTCGATAGTAAATCAGCATTTGGTCAGTAAAGTGATTGGGTACTAGTGTGAACTAATGTACAAATGAGCGGCCTAATTTTTACACAGTAAATAGTACATTTTAGAGGCAATGTGGGATTAGCTTTGTGAACAGTGATATTGGGCATTGTGAAACCTTTGATGGCTAATCAACCATTTGTCATTAATGTCAAAGGGAGAGAGTATTTGTTGAAGTGTTGACATCAACGACAAAGAGGGATTTTGTTGAGCAAGGTTGCCATTGATGACAAACCATTAATAACAAAGGTAAGATAAAGATTGATGACATGATGAAGGGCAAAGACTTGATGAAATGGTATTGATGATGTGGAAAATCTTTTGGAGAAATACAAGTGGTGGCTTGGTCTAAAAACCCACACATATGGCGGTTTGATGGGCTTTGGATATTGTATAAAGATCTTATCTTATTGGTGGAGCTCATTCACAGTCGACGTGTGCTTTGGAGCACTAGGAAGAACAAAATGACCCATTATGTGGTCATTTGTCCCTAGAATGTTTGACTCTATTTGTACTCTTGTGTTGATAAAGGCATGATGGATGAAGCCCACTTGTACTTAGTAGCTTGATGGATCTTTGCCTTGAAGTTCATATGAAAAGAAGCTCTCATATGGTATGTCTACCCTTCCCTGTGGGTTCATGGTACTCTTTTGAATAAAGCCAACTTGTACTTGGTAGCTTGATGGATCTTTGCCTTGAAGTCCATATGAAAAGAAGCTCTCATATGGTATGTCTACCCTTCCCTGTGGGTTCATGGTACTCTTCTGAATAAGGAGAAACATTTGCATAAACCTTTGGATAAGCTTGCAAGCAATGATGGTCATAGTATATGATGCTCTTGCTTTGATGGCTTGATATGAAAATTAAAGAATTTATGAAGAAGATAGAGGTTTCGTTGATTGGATGATGAAGCTTATACTTGCATGAAGTTGATGGTTCATTTGCATATGAAAACTTGCAACCCACTCTTGAACCTTGGGAAGAAGCCCCTTTGCAAATATTCAAATGAAAATTTTATTTTACAATTAATGTGAGGTTGGCCCATCCAAAAAGAAAAAAAAATTAAAAATAAAAATAAATATATATGCAAGTCGACTCGGTAAATATTATGGAAAACCAGTATAAATACCCAGTGACGTTTCATTCAAAAAATAGAACAGTGTGAGCTCTGAAATAGCGAACTTTACTAAGGAAATTTCGGGTGGCAGCAGTCTAATATTTTTCACAGGCATCCGAGTTTTACAGTGGCAGCAGTCTGATAAATATTTTTGACAACCAAAGTCAAGGGCATCCGAATTTTACAGTGGAAGCGGTCTGATAAAAATAATTGACAACCACAGTCAAGACCATCCGAATTTTACACCAGCAGTCAAGGGTTATCTTCTCTTGGTTGGATAGTGCACAGGTTTGATAACAAAAGAAGCTCTTTACTGTGATATGCTAGACTTGTTGCACTTAGTTGATTGAGATGACTTGTGGCAGCGGTAATGAGGTGATTGATGTAAGGATGATAGATTGATGATGTATGTGAAGTAATGTGATATATGTATTAAATGCAAGTTGGGTCTTGTAACTAATTTTTTCTTAGTTGGATCTGAGAAAAAGACCAAGCTGAGTCTTGGAATAGAAGTTGGCGCTTCTGATTCAGTTGAAGCTGATAGACCCCATGGTTGTAGCCGTTTGAACCTAATATAATAAAGTTTACAAATTCATCTTATGAAGTGTTTGTGTTGTCTATGTAATTGACTGATGCTCTTGTACTTATGACGATCTTTGTTTAAGTAGCTAAAGGAAATTGAAATTGTAAATAGTGTTGGCCCACTGATTCACCCCGCACCCCCCGCCCCCCCCTTAGTGTGCCATTGTATCTAACAAGAAGAACAATGATATCATCAGCAGGGAGAGAAAAATCGACGATTTACAAGGAAACAATATTTTCTTGGAATCTCCAGAGTTATTGCTCGGTAATAATTTTGCAAACATATATTACTTTTTGCCTATTTTTTACCAATTTTCATTTCCAAACTCTTGCCAAGTTACTGACATGTCCAGGCTTGCAACACTGCTTTAGAGTTCCTCAAACACTGCTTGGAAATGAGAACTGCATGGGAGACATAGGATAGCCACTTCACCATCCCAAGCCATATCACCAAATATGAATGAATCCTGTTGTTTTATCTAAATGGAGGAAAATATCATCATCTGAATCTTTATGCACTGGCTACCAATATTATTTGGGTTCCATAGCATGCTCGTCCATTCCCTTTGATGTGCCAAACCCTATACGCCATTTGATTTTGAAACATCTATCAAAACGTGTATGCCATTTGATTTTGGGATTTCTATCTCTATACATAACTCGAGACTTGGTGTAATGCTTAAAGCTGCTTTAAGCTAATTTTGGTGCATGTTCTTAGAAAGATGTTTGATTCAAATGTGAGTAGGATTTCTTTTAAAATTGTAACATATTTCATCAGTGTCCCCCATGGCTAAAAAACATTTTGTTATTCAATACACCCTGCCACACATCACTTTTTCAGCAAAGGAAAACCCTGCACAAGCAGGGTAACGGGAAATTAGGCAACTGAGCAAAGAATGCCTTTTTACATTACTGAATTGCGGTATCATACACTTGATTGGAAAGACTACAAAGTAGCTTGCATAGAAACAACGCTACTTATGCTACATAAAGAATGATATGATATATAAAAGCTTGTAATAAACAGGGAAGGCATGAGTCAGGAGATGGGGAAGGTACTATGACTATTGATACAGGTGACGTTGTAAAAGCTCTCTAAATGAAACTTCATATGACATGGATTTAGGCTGGGGCAATAAAGCAATAAGATTTAACAATTGCAAGTTAACAATTCGAACTTCCCCTATTTTTTATTTTTATTCGGATCCTTTGTAATGAACTAGTTTCTGTGGTTTCATTTAACCTTTGTATAGAACTAGCATCTCTTCTTTCGAACCTACTCTGCACAGAACTAGTTTCAGCGGTTTCAGTAAACCTCTGTAGAGAGTTTGCTTCTGTTGGTTCTGGTCTTCTCTGCTTAGAACTGGACTCTGGTTTCTGTGCATCAGCTGAGGACTCTCTATTCACAACTTTTTCTAGTTGTGACTGACCCTTCTCATGCCGCCTCTGCTCTTTCTTTCGCCTTTTCCGCTCAAGATACTCTGGATCATTATGCCTGTCATGTCGATGTTTACTATGGCCATCAGCTCCATCCTTATGCTTCTCTTTTTCTCTCTTTTTCTTCCTGTCTTTTCTCACTTCCTTCTCCTTTCTATCCTTCTGCCTCTTCTTTTGGCTATCTATTTTTTCAGCAGTATCTTCAGTAATTAACAAATCACTTTGTCCTGCAAGCTGATCTTTCTTCAAATCCTCCAGTAGAGAACCATGCTGTTGACTTTGGCAGTCATCATAATCCTCTGCATCAACTGGGGAATATTTGTGATGAAGAAAAGCTTCTACATTCCTAGGTCTACCTCCAAGATTCTCTTTATTCTTGACACTTAACGGAGAGCGACCTTTAACAGAAACAAGGTTCATTGAATCTGCTGTGCCACTGCTGGTGCTCACATTTAATCGAGAACCATTCACATGGGAAGCATATGGGCCCTCTTTAGCTTTCTGCTCAATTTCCAGAATACTAATAACCTCCACAGCCTCACCTCCAGGTGTACATGCACTTTCTCCTTGTGTAGCATCAACCCTTAAACCTGCCTCGACTGACATTGAGGAACTTGCAACTGGGTACACAGGAAAACCTCTTTCATCTGGACCACCACTACGAGTGGTATCCATAATCTTTTCATCTTCTACTGCCTCTGGAGGCTTAATCCGCAACTTGACAGCATGTAGTTTGCGTTCATTACCACCAGAACTGCCACTTACTGTAGTATCCATTTCCTTTAATACCTCAGAACTCCCACGAACTTGATCAGCATTAGTTTCTGGACACCTTGAAAACCGTATCTTCATTGAACCCAACTTTGCCTTCTGTTCCTCGAGCATTTCAACATCCTTGGTTTTTTCTGAGATGATTCGCATCTTAGGCTTTGGGACACCAAAAAGAGTTGCAGATCTAGGAGCACATCATATAAAGTTAATAAAAAGGAACAATCCAAAAGAAGATTCCAAAAAAATACAAAGAGACACCTGAAGCACATGAAACAACAGTCCTAAATTAAGACCACAGATTAAAAAGCACATACCGGCCTGCAAGAGTCTGCAAAACACAGAAGATGTGATGTCGCAGATTAACATTTACAAAGGCTTTGCGACTTTCAAGAAGATGAAGCAAGTCAGAAAGTACTGAACTGTTGATGCCATTTCCCAAGTTCCTTTTCATTTGACATAGGTGCAAACAATGCATAGCAGCTTTTGTTTGTACTGCCACAGAAAATCAGCACTGAAGTTAATATGAAAGTTAATTTTGAGATAAACAGAAACATTAAGGAATATGACCACAAACCTCGTAAAGATGATTCATCTACTATCAACTGCACAGCTGAAGAGAGAGCAACATCAAGGCCATTTTTATGAGCCTCAAGATCAATTAGTGACTTGATTGTTTCTAAACGAATTTGCCATGGTGTGCTTTCGGCATTTTGGAATGGCTTTATAAGTTCTTCCAAGCGTTCCTGTTATAGCAGTGATATCAATACATTTCTAACATGCAGAATAATAATGAGTGCCAATTGTATGGAACAGATCAATACTCATTACTTCCCTTACCAAGGGTACAAAGTGGGATAATTTCAATGCAATTTGTGTCAAAGTACGAATGCAACTGATGGTTAAGACTCCATTGTGGCTTGGCATCAACCTGCATCTCAAAATTTATACAGAATCAAATCTTGAATTATGTATATGCTGATACAACATTCTAAAGCACACGACTATACTTATAAAGTTATAACACTTGTTTCAATGAATTCTCATGAGATTATTTATTTTATACATGTGATGGAATTCCAATTTTGCATTATCTGGCCATCAAAATAGTTTGTTTAATCCATGAAAGTCAAAATATTCGAAAATGAAAAGTAATTGTACAACGTACGTACTCGCTTTCCACTAGTGCTAACCTTGAGTATCATTTTTCAACATTACAACATGGACAATTTCTTTTAGGAATAAACATCTTACTTTGATTTAGAGAAGCCAAATCCCATGTAAATAAATGACTATATCACAACCTAACTAAATGACACACAAGTGAAGACCTATGTTACCACGTTCCAGATCCAGATACGGATTTGCCAGATTTTTTTTAAAGGATCCGGATACAGCGAGTCCAAAAATATATAAAAATATTTTTATAATAAACTTTTTTTAAAAAGCAGAGTGAAGAATCAAATCTATTTATCAAACACAAGAGTAGAACTATAAGTTATTGCCAAAAACAGAGTTTTCAAAGTTCATACATGTTACGTTCTATTTATCGAACACAAGAGTAGAACTATAAGTTATTGCCAAAAACAGAGTTTTCAAAGTTCATACATATTACGTACCATAAATTCATAAGTGATAATTTGCTGAGTTATAATCATGATTCATGATTGATATTGATAATTTTGAAGATCGTCTCAGCATGAACATGAGCATAAAGTAGGACATAACAGTGTTTTTGTGAGCCACATCCACATATCCATATTAGGAGTGAATAAAGTGGTTTCCTTGAAGGCTATTGCAGGACTAAATAACGGTGTGACTGAAGTCAGTTAAACCATAGCACATAAGGATAGATCATCCCTTGACAGCAGACCTAGACCATAAAGATAGATTGAATGAAAACCCTGAGAGCAAAACTTGATAGATCAGAGTTAGAGAGTAGATCTTGACACAAGGATGGATCAGACCTTGAGGCTTGAGCAAGTAGGGGGTTTAGAGTTTTAAGCTTTAGGTGTTCAACACAATGTTTTAAAACTCGGACTCAGACTCTGGCAAGGATCAACTCGGACTCGGCCATGACTCGAACCGGTTTGAATTTAGTGACACATTTTTTAAAGATACATAGAATATTCAAATTATAGTCGGAAAATCCCAACCATTAGAGACAAAATATGCAAAGTCTACTCATGCATATACCATGCAAGGGTGAATATATCAAAATGGCACCAAGTACAATACATATCTGAATCAAAATACATAATCAACAAGGCTCTAAACGGCTTATAGAGTCCAAAAACCAACATGCTATGCCTGCAAACATACAAGATTAACATGATCAATCATCAAAATCACTGCCTAGCCCTTGCCTCAACTTTGAATATCAAAATTAATCCTCCAAGGACATTAGTCAACACCCTACAATTTTGATGAAACTTCCTAATCCAAGTGTTAAAATAAGGTAGAATTAGAAAAAGTTTCCCATGTTTAATACGTGATTTTGCTTGACTGAAGGGTACATTTTTATTAAAGTTATGATAGACGAGTTCAACAATCAGCAGCACCGACATCAAGGTACATAGAGAGGTTGATGTGCTTGATTAAATGCCAATCCATTACCCTCCTACGTGATAGAAGCCAGTCGAAACCTTGCAATCCTAAAATCCTGAAAACTGTTAAGTCTGTTTAATTCTGAATGGGATCTAAAATTCTACTTTTTGCATATGAAGTCCAATGAGGTTGGAACCACTCTCAAACATCATGGTAATGTTGAAATTTAAGTGAAAGGATAGAAAAGGAAAGATAAGGAGAATACCACTTTTACTTTAAGCATTTAACGTTTCCATTTAAGTCCGAGTCCGAGTCTGAGTTACTGGTTCAGCATTTCGGAAGTCTTTAAAAAAACAATTTTGGAGGGGTAAGGGGGACACAAAAGCCTTGTAAGTCTCAGGATCTGTTTGAAAATTTCCTAAATTTCCTGAATTACATTCCCTGGGATGACAATTCATTTCCTTATCCAGAGGATCCATTTCCATGACAGATCCTAGGTGGATCTGGATTGGAACCGCAGATCCTACCCACTTGGGTGGCAGATCTGGTAACATGGGTGAAGACCCAGCATGTAATAAAACATCCTGGCTACTTCAGTCAGCAACTTGTATATCATAAGTATTATCACCAACAGAAATGCACTGGATAAAATGAACAGAACAGACTAAAAGCGTAACTTAGATGATGAAATATCTACCTGTCAAACTGCAAGAGAGAGTTTATACGCTTTAAAAGTGGCAGTAATGATTGAATACTCTGCAGACAAGAAGAGATCATCAGCCAGGTTACCATTAAATTGCCATTCACAAACCAAATATCCAAGATACTCAAAGTTCTAAATCCCAGTGGAAGAATGAGCGGGGATAAAAAGCCCCAAATTTGCTTCAGTTATCTAGAATGTGGCCCAAAATTTTCAAAAAATAAAAACTATACGAAGACTATAAAAGAACAAAACAGTAATAGAATTCTAAACATAGACGAATTATAAACAAATCCTTAATCCATTGGTCTATCAGTAAGAATATATCCATCTATTATATCTATCTATTGATGGATAGATTGCTGGTTATGTATATTAATTATCATCTATCTACTATATTAAAAAGTAAAACAAAACACTATACACACATGCACAAGCATCTTTCCCAGGGATTATGAAGAAAATACAGGTCCACAACCACAATATCCACTGTTTTTTGCGATCTCATCCTTGGTTCATTCTATGAAAATTATCTATCTTATTTTCAGCAGGCAGAAAAAATAGACGGGTTGAATCAGATGAGAGTCAGCTATGTTCAACTGTGTGTGCAGCTTGCATTTTTATTAGCAATTTTGTATATAAGTTCATGATTTTGTAAAAAAGTTCTAGTACTAGGGTTTTATAGTATAATATTTCTATATTTGCAAAAGATCAATTTTATTTAGTAAGGTCCCTATCACTTTTATTGGTAATGTAGGCTTTGAGTTATGATTTATACCTCTTTACATCTTTACTAGCCATTAATTCTTTGTACATTAACTGTTTAATATGTAAGCTAACAATTTTGTAATAATGTTCTAGTAAAGGCCAATTTTATGTAATGAGGGCCATATCACTTTTATTAGTTAACTTAAGTTTTAATCTACGATTTCTACCTCTTTTTGGAAATTGAGGTCCCCCCCTATAATTTCTAACTATTACCTTTAAACCAGATTTGCAAGTGCAATACACCCTTCGCTATGCATGTGCCCAAACAGTTTTGTATGTTTAACTTTTTATTGTTTCAGCTTCACTACTATTATCTCTTTTGTTATGAGTGCCAATTGGACATGTTGGGTCAAACCCATTTTGGGTAGTAGCACACTGCAAGATGGTCTCAAAGTCACAGTTTCGCAACAACATTAATTCAGGGGTTTTAACTGCACCCATTTTTTGTTTATGATCTTGATAAATAGCAAAGCAAGAATGTTGTAAAACACCAAGAGTTGAAAGGTGTTACCTCCCAAACCTGCACTTAAGTTGTAAAACCTGAGAACAAGTACAACACTTGGGGAACCCAGAAAGGTTACTCAATGTCACCTCAATAACACTTCTTCTCACTTTAGGTTAGTTCTCCTCCATTGCAAGGAGGGAAATCATAAGAAAGATTATGGTATTATTTGTTATAAATAGGTGAATATTAGGTCAGTGTCAACCCAGTTGGTGCTAAACTATGTTGTTGACTAAGTTACCAGGATCCGGATACGGATTCGCGAGATTTTTTAAAACCCAGGATCCGGATACGGTGGGGAAACGGCAAGTACAAACAAATATAAAAATATTTTTATAATAAATAGAGAAATATATTGAAGAAACAAAACTATTTAAGAAACACAAGAGTAGAACTATAAGTTATTGCCAAAAAAGAGAGTTCATGTACCATAACTGATTATTTGTTATGTTGTGATATTGATAATTTTAAAAACCATTTCAACATGAACTTGAAGCAGGTCATAATAGTGTTTTTGTGAGCCACATCCACATGTCCCTATCAGCAAGGAATAAAGTGGTTTTCTTAAATGCTATGGCAAACTACAAAACAATGTAGGTGAAGTGAGCAACAACATAGTACATAAAGATAGATCAGCCCTTGACAGCAGACCTTGACCATAAAGATATATCAAATAAAAACGTTGAGAGCAGACCTTGATATTGATATATCAGAGTTCAAGAGCATATCTTGACATAAGGATAGATCAGACCTTGAGCAGGAATGGGATTTACGCTTTTAGCGATTAGGTGTTTAGGGTTTTTTAAGTTTTTCATTAAAAAATAATTTTTGGGGGGAATCAATGTGTCATAGAAGCACTGAAAGTTGCAAGATCCATTTGAAAATGTCAGGAATTGTTTGATTTTTCACAGGGTCCGTTTGAAAATTTCATGATTTTTTTTATTTTTCACAGGAACCATTTCAAGGGACTAGGATATGTTTCCTTCTGCACAGGATACGTTTCCATGGTGGATCCGAGGTGGATCCGATCCGGATACGTATCGGATCCATGGATCCGCGGATCCTACACACTAGGGTGGTGGATCTGATAACACAGGTTATTGAGAATATGCAAGAGAAAAGAGAGAGATTGAACAAGAGATTTATTTTCATTAATGTTAAAAATATACATACGTGGTGGTCTATATCTATCTATCAAGTTCATTCATTCACATTATATACCTGGTTTTATAAATACTTTAACATAAGTGTCATTTATTATGTATGACGTATTTCCACTTTATGATATTATTACTTTAGTACATAGCATTGAATATCCTTGGATAAAATATTTATTACAATATCTAACTCCTAACATAACATTAATATTTATTTCATAACATTAAATAATAATGTTTATTTCATTTTCCACAACTCCTAACATCTCTCAAAAAATTACAAACCTGTCCTTGATTGTTTTGGTGAAGATGTTCTATCTCTTTGATTTGCACTTTTTCTCTGATAAAGTGATGTTAAATTTCAACATGTTTTTTTTCAAATGATATTGGATTCTTCGTCATCTTGATGCCACTTTGGTTGTCAACATGTAAAGTTATTGGTAGCATCTATGGAAGTGTCAAATCACATAAAATTCTACGTAACCAAGATGATCTCACCTGGATGGCGTAAACAAGAGAAGGTTAAGCAAACAATCCAACTAGGAAGAAACTCCCAATGCATCAACCACACGACCTAACATGCATGGCGTTTCTCATAAGAACAGACACAATAGATCTAGAGTCTCTCCACTCCATGGAGTGATGAATTAAAAATATAAACATGGTATTGGTCTAACAACTATTTTCTTTTTTGTTTATGTTGTCAAAAGATCTATCGAAGGTTGCTTTTTACTTTCCCATTAAATCACTCCAATTCCAAGGTTAAAAGCATAACATGTTGTAGACTTCCTTTCATCTATATCACCTACCTACTTTGCATATGAAAAACCTTTCAACATAAAGTTATCATTCTTCTCGAGTACAATACCAAACAATAAGGTATCATTGATATACCTAAGTACTATCTTTGTTGGATTCCAATATGTCTCCTTCAAATTTAAAAACCTTGATAACATACCAACTGCAAAAGTTAATGTATGGTTTAGTCGTCGTAAGATAGATCAATCGTCCTACATGTTGATGGTAAAGAAATTCATTAATCACCTCAACCATATCATCTTTCTAAAGATTTAAGTTTACCTCCATTGGTGTTATGTTGGCATTACACTCTTCCATTCTAAACCTTTTCAATAATTCTGAAGCATACTTACCCTGTCAAATGCAAATCATGTTTGGTCGACGCCAAAGATCAATATCCAAGCTACTCATATCAAATGATTTGCCAAGACAACCATTTTCTTCCATTACCCATATCCTTCTCAAAAAATCATTAATAGATGTTACAAATTTCTTAGTGCTAAGGGATTGAATTCTCATTGGACCATAAACATCACTAAGAATTAATTCCAATACCTCTGATGCTCTAGATTTGTTGTTGTCAAATCTGAAACAATGTTGCTTCCTTGCCAAACATGCTTCACATGTAGATTTTTATCTTCTTCAATGTTAGGCAATCTACTCACCAAATTATGTTTATGAAAAAACTTCAAATAGATAAAATTAAGATGACCATATCTTTCATGCCATAGTTGATTCTTTGAAGTAGAACATCTAAAAGAAGCTTTGGTGTTGCTTGCGAATAACATCAAACATGTACATATCATTACACCGCAACCCCCTCGCAATGATGTTGTTATAATCTTTAATCAAGCATTGTTTCTTATAAAAAACAATATAATTTCCATCAATAATTTTACTAGCAAAAAGCAAGTTGGTCACTAAACCTAGAACATAAAACACCATTTTGATATTTTGATGCAATCTCCTAAATCTCTCATCGATGCATCACCTCTTCCTTGAACCTCCTGAACATTTTCCTAACCAATAGTAATGATCTCGTTACCATAACGAGCAAGTTTGAAAAAATATTCTTGCTTACTAATCATATGTTTGTTGTCTCCTCGATCAATGTACCAAACACATTGAGAAGGAATCATATGAGAAGCCATAAACAAATAATGAATAGCAGGTTTAAGCAAGTTCCTAGAGGAATTTGGACGACTCTTGCATGGCCAACACTTGGCCTATGCAGAAATACATGTCCGATGCTACAAAAATTAACAAAAGAAATCAATATGATGACAAGGAGATTTTTGTGGCATGGGGGAAGGGACAATGAGAGAAAATTTCATTTCATAAATTGGGATATTGTTGAGAATCCAATCTTTAATGGTGGGGTGGCGATCTGTGATACTAAGTTGGTCATTATTGCATTTAGATCCAAGGTGCTCTGGCGAATTTTCTCAAGGAAAACAAAATGGTGGAAGGAAGCTCTCAAAACGAAGTACTTATGTTGGCTTCCTTCCTCCGGTCGACCAGATTCAAGTCCTAGGTAGTTAACAAAGACCCAAATATCGGCCCGACAGAGCAGAGTTCAGTTGGAAGCACCCTCGATGCAGATGCAGTCTCACCCGAGATATCTTTATGCAGAACTGCCAGAACCAGGTTTCTCATGTTGGGTGGGGATTTCTACTCTTGTTGTACCTTATTACATCTCTCGACCGAAGCCAAGGATTATACTTCCTACGCCTTGTCTATTTATTCAAGATAACAGGCTATTTACCAGTTGACACATCTTCCAGCATTCAACATGAAGGCCATATCACAGATTCATTCAATAAGCTGTGCAACATATACATACATGAGATTATTCATAAACAGAAGGGATGCAACACATTCATATCTACATATTCACAATATGCATGCATTCAACATAAACACCCTCATGACATACACACAAAGGCAACATCTAACGTGGAAACCCATCCGGGAAATACCAGAAAGGTGCTCTTCATTTGGCATGAGGAATATAGCAACGCCCTTTGTCTACGCACTCAACTTGTAAACTTTGTTCTAGATATTCTTTACAACTTATTCAGACTTCTCTCTTCTCATGCTCTCTAGTCCTGGATCTATGAAGTTTTCCTCTCCTACACTCTACCGTCGATCCGCAAATAGCCTGGATCGACTCTCTTCTCTACAACTCTATAACTCTGAGAACAAACCACTCTAGTTTTTCAACAACTAGGACAAGAGCCAGAGGAGACAAACCCGCACACATCTTGGGTTCTCTTTTTATAAGCTATTACATGTCGTAATCAACCGACTCTAATATGTTAGTCGACAGGCTGTCATTCCTATTCGCGTACATTCAGTTACAACTAACACTAGGAATTATTGCCCCAAAAATACAAAATATGCTTTGTTACCCAAGCATGCTTTATTCTAACTGACTTCTTACCCACAATCACTCGAACTATCCCTTTCAACTACTGCACTTTTCTTCTATCATTGTTCATTCCATCACAGTTGCTCTCGTCGCAGCTCCTCTTCTATCGCGGACTCGTCCATCGTTGCTTGCTCTAGTCGCAGCTTCTCCTTTGTCGCAACTCCCTCTGTCGTGAGACCTGAATCTTCATATTACCAAGCAGAATTCTGGTCGAATTTTGCCTATCTTTTCCTAGGGCCAACAGACCCCCAACACTCACCTATGGCTCGTCCTGAGCCACACTAGTCTAAAACTTCCGTAATTGCAACCTTGCCTTGAAAATCTTGAAATATTTTCACTACCTGCTGCGTCAGTTGTCGCACCTTTGCTTCTGTCTTCTATAGATTTTCGATAACTTCAGAACTGATGTGTTCTGAAGTAGTAAGTCCTGCGGGGCCCAACGCTTGTCGAACTTTATCATGTACAAGTTGAATGATACATGTAACTTTCTTTTCCTCTGGTTGTAATTATGCAACCATGTCAGTCCTCTTTTGCTGCTGTGTCTACAGCGTTGCGACTTGTTGTTGTACTTTCTTCATCTCAGCAGACTTAGCCATTTTCTATACTAATGGCAGCTTCTTCATTTCATTCTCCATCTGGATCACATATGTCTCCGTAGTGCACAACTGCTCTGCGACTTTCTCTAACTCCTCATCGTCGATCAAAGCTTCCCACATCTGAGAAACTTGCTCGACTGCTTTGGCACACAGTGCCCCTGCCTCTTCTATTCTCTTCGCAGCTTTTGTTCTTGCTTTCCTTATTTCATGCAATACCTCTAGAGGTGTAATGGGTGTCACTTGTGCTTCCAACTCCGCAACCTTTTTGTGGAGATCCTCTGCTATTTCGCAGAGTCAACAGACCTCGACATCTGCAACCATCTCATGTGTTATGCCTTCCTCTGCAAAATTGTTGCAAGCTAGTGTTACAGCTGTGTCGATCCGATGCATGTCCTCGTTCCAGGTTTTAGATTTTTGCTCAATTTCTTTAATTGTTTTCTTCATCTTATTAACAATCTTGTTCAATGCTCTAACTTGCTTAACCAATGTGCCTTCTGTGCCCTTGATTTTGTTGATTTTTACCTAGGAATTGTTCCCCTAAGTGAATTTTGCCTAAGTAACTAGGAAAAGGGGTTTGAGTCACTTGGACTTTATATTAATTACTTGAGAAGAGCATTAATTGCACTTTAGGGAAAAAGTGCACTTAAGTGAAATGTCTTAAAAAGTGAGTGAAATTAATTATTTTGTAGAGAAAAGTGATTATAATCACAACCACTCATCTAGACTAATCTGAGCCCTAGGATTAGATGGCTTTTCATTCACCCTAATTTTTTCACCAAAAGGGAGAGTTTCCAAGTGAAGAGGCACTTTTGCATTTGAGAGAGGAGGAGGTGAAAAATAGCAACTACAACAATTTTCTCTTAACACGCATTTCGAGGAAGGAAACAGTTGCAAGAGGGCACAAAAATCGAGACAAGGTACAACAACATTTATTGTTGCTCCAGTACAAGCAAAAAGTACAGGACGGTTTTCGAGGCAAATTTCTAGGCGTGATTTTTGAGAGAAAACATCTGGGCACGAATCTTGAGGCAATTTGCAGGCACGGATTTCGAGGTCTGTACAGACAGTCGGTTTAGTCTGTCAGCACGGTTGTCGTATAGTTAGTACAGCAACACGAAAATTGAGGCAAAAGAAAGAAAAAAAATTGAGTTTGCATTTTTCTGTTTGTCACAGAAAACGAGGCAGAATATTTTTCATTCGGCTAAAATAAGTTGGTCTGATATTTTTTCGGTACATTGTTGTAAATTTTTCTGGAAAATAAAAATTTCTCTCTTACAGGTTTTAGCCGGAGGTTTGGGTTTTTCCTGGGTCATTTGACCAAAAATACTGTCCGAAAATCTCATCATACCCCACAAAGATGCCTCTCTCTACTGTGGGCTCAAACTTTGTCCTCTTCTCAGAAGGGACATGTGAGTAAGTCAGGCAACCAAATATCCTAAAATGACTCACCTCAGGCTTCTTTCCAGTGAAACTCTCCTCAGGTGTCTTGTTCCCCACGACACGATGGGGACTCTTGTTCTGAAGGTATACAACTGTGCTACATGCCTTCGCCCAAAGGAAGAAAGGAAGTGACTACTCATGCAACATGTCTCTCGTAGCTCCAACTATAGATTTGTTCTTCCTTTCCGCCACTCCATTCCGCTCAGGAGTGTATGGTACCGTCAACTGTCTCCGAATGCCCTCCTATCTGCAATACCAATCGAACTCTTGGAGGTATACTCACCCACGTTATCCGATCTGAGGCCCGTATCTTCCTCTCTGTCTAGTTCTCCACAAGAACTTTGAACTCTTGGAACCTCTACAATACCTCCTCAGATTTTTTGCTCTTCAGGAAGTAGATCCAAGTCTTCTTGGAATGATCATCGATGAATGTCACATAGTACTCGAACCCTCTCAGAGAAACAACTGACATAGGTCAACACAAGTCAAAGAGTATCAAATCAAGTACTCCTGCTGACCTGATATCATTGCTCCTAAAAGTAGTCTTGGTGTACTTTCCCAAAGCACACCCCTTGCATACCTCATTGTGCTCTATGCTGAACTTTGGTAACCCTATAACTTTATACCTCAACATACGTAAAGCTGGATGATGCAGATGAGCCATCCTCCTGTGCCACAACTCACAAAGCTAGCTGTTGCTGCTGCTATGTGCCAACGCATGTTGGGGTTGAAATGAGAGCTTGTACAATTTCCCACATCTAACTCGAATGGTATATGAAGCAGATGGTCCTGCAGTCTTGGGAAAAACACGCACATGTCCATCTAGGAAGGACACCCCAAGACCTCTATCCTCGATCATGGAAACTGAGATCAGGTTCTTCTTTAGCCCAGGTACATATAGTACATCTCTCATAATCATGGGACTCATGGACTCTCTCTGAAAAGTAATGGTCCCACGCCCAACTGCTCTGACATCTGTGTCATCCCCCAACACTACCTCCACATCCATCTCTGGCTGTTGAAGCTCAGAGAACATCTCTCGAATACCTGTCATGTGGCTCGAAGCTCCACTATCAATATACCACGTGTTGGTGGTGGATGCACTCAAGGAATGGCCTGTCAACAAGGAATACTCCCTCTCAATATCAACATCAGCACTGATGATGATGGATGCTCTCTCTCTATCAACATGCCCAGTGCAGAGAGAAAACTCTCTCAAATCTCGCTGTAAACTCCTCCACCTCTGCCAAAGCTGCTGTCTGCTACTGCTTCTTCTTCTTCTACTGTGGACACTGCCCGACATAGTGCCCAAATTTCTGACAAGCGAAGCACTTCACAGTGCTCAAATCCTTCTTCAGCGCACTTCTTTCTTGCTGCTTGGCCCCACCTTTCTTGGGACCCTTCTTGAACTTCTTCTTCCCCTTTGCAATCAATGCCACATTCTCCTCATCCTCCCCTACTAGTAGAAGTGCTTCCCTGCACAAGACCTTTTCGGGTCTCCTCCTGAACAAAATCATCACAAATCTTGTCCCATGTAGGCAAGTTCTCCCTAGCCATTAAAGCCTCCACAAACACATCCCAAGGCTTTGAAACCCCATTCATAGTTGTCTGCACTAGATCTGCATTAGGAACAACCTCCCCCACTGCTGCAAGGTCATCTCTCACCCGAGAGATCCTAGTTAGGTAAGATACCACATCCTTTTCTTTCACCATCTTGATACTTTTCAACTTCTCCTTCAAAACCATCTTCCTATTCTCGTTTGAGCAAATGGAGGGACAAATAAACCACATTCAAAGATAAATTTCGGACAATATTTTTGGTCAAATGACCTAGGAAAAACCCCAAAGATTGTCATAAGTGTTCTTTGATGGCGCCTCCAAAGGGAACCCAAGGGTTGCACATGTGGGAGGGATTCAATTCGACCTTGGAGGAAAAGAAATGATCAGATTTTAATGGGGTTTGGTTGTACCCCTAGGCCCCAACAACTATGTTGAGATGTATGTTACATACTACAAATCAAAGATTGTATCAACAATAACAATCTCTCGATTAATGGTCTTTGGAGACTCTCAAACTTAGAGGATTCAAAATCAAACTAATTCCATGGTGGAGCAAAATATGAAGCGAATTACAAACTTATATTTATAACATATTCATCGAACTATTAACAACGAAGCATCTATCTTAGAGAAAGGAGTTCTTGGCATAAAATGGCCCACCTCAATGCAGGTGGATACCCTAGTGTCTGGTGAAAACATCAATCGGGCCCCATATTATTTGGTTTGCAAATGGGGCAAAACATAACAAAACAATCAATATTTATTAGATGGAAAAGGACAAATGTATAGTGTTATACGAAAAAAATTATATAACATAACATAAAGTAATAATAATAAATATCAATATTAATTAAACTAATATTAATAATTAATAATTAATAATACGAAATGACTAATTGAATAATTATGAAAAGTCAAAAGACATGACTTATAACTCAAAAGCATGAGTGGGCCTAATGGTTAAGAGCATGTGTTTCCTCTTAGGAGGTCACGGGTTCAAATCCAGAGGGGGGTAATGTATGTACACCTCTGTAGACTTTAGCAGTTAAATCGCTACGCAGAGAGGGGTCCCTTGTCCCACAAACAAGGGGGTCTCATACACCAATTTGGTGTCTCGCTTGGCGGTGACCTTAAAAATAGATTATTATTATTATTATTACCAAAAAGGTGTAAAATGGCTTATAAAACCAAAGGCAATGTAATTGTAAAACATGTCACATCTTAGCAATTTTATATTCTATTGTTTATCCATTCATGGATTATTTGCGTATTTATGCTAATTATTTTTGTAAGAAACAACTTTTACTGTTTCATTGGTATGAGATCCCCTTCTTGGGCAGATTCTGGCTTGTGGCCAATATTTTCTGGAGCTTCTCCAAAACTGGGTCTTTGACCCGCATAGGTTTTTGACCAACCCTTACATATATAATTTATTATTATACTAATAATAATATTTATTATTTTTAAAGTGCTTCCCATTAGAAAAAAATATTATTATTACTTTAAACAATAATAATTATCATTAGAATTATTACTTGATACAAAAAAAACAAATCAAAGAAAGAAGACCAAGAAGATATTATAAAGAGCAAAAATCAAGTCTCGAAATATATTGAAGAGGTCATTGAAGTCCATTGTGGATTTGTTGAAGAAATTATGGATTCCATATATAAATCCAAATTTTGGAGTAAGTGTCGTTGTTGTGAAATGGAATTCCAATATCCGACATTTTTAAAGAATGTCAATCCTTCCTATCCAATATGTGGTAAATATTTTATTATGATAGACAATCAAGGTAACTCACAGGTGCAATCACAGAAACTGAAAAGCGAATTACGATACTACAAGGAAAGCAATAAAAATCTACAATTTGAGATGAGTAAGCAAACCATTCTTCATATGTTGATAGAACAAGAGAATCGTCACTCAAAAGAACAAAATCAAAAATTGGAAAAAGCTAATGAAGATATCAAGAAACTGTTATCAGCTAAGAATGAAGAAATATCTCGATTAAAAAATCACAACCAAGACCTTAAAGGAAAAATAAAAAAGTTCAAAGATTACGAAGAATCACCGTATAGAAGTGATAACAATTTAGAAGAAGACAAATCGTTTAAACAAGCTCATCATGGACAAAGATGATGAATTGGCGCAAATCCAAAGAAAGATAAAAAGTCAAGAATCATAGACATGTCGACATCAGCAACAGAGGGAAGAACTCCAACAAAAGTATGACGACACTAAAAAGATGCACAAGTTAGAAATTGCGAAAATAACTGGAAAATTAGCAAGCAATACCGAAGAACTAATTCGACTAAAAATTCATAACAAGACATTAGTTACGAAAATCAAGAAACTAAAAAATAGTCGAAAGATAGAACTTCCCAATGAAGACCTCGAAAAATGAATACTAAAACAACAAGAAGAAAACCATCATCTGAGAAATCTTCATCAAGAACTAGAGGAACAAATCAAGAAGTTAAAAGAGGACAAACAGTCCCAAGACGAAAGGTTCGAGAATATTCAGAATAATAATACTCTATTAGAGATCAAATTAGTTCAAATTCGTAAGGAAGCATCTAGACTCTCCGAAAAACAAATTCAAGTTGAGGAAGAAGAAACATATACAAATTCGGTCCCTGTCACAGTTCAAAAAGAAGTCAATAAAGTAGAAAAACAAACAACAAGAACTCCTTATCGACACCCAAATTACAAAAGGCATTTTGACCAACGACAGCTTCAAAATGAACATAAACAGAGCAGTCAAAATTTCAGAAGCGAAAGAACACAAAATCTCCAACCTAGGCAGAAAACGAGAAGATTTATCCAACAAGGCAATCAACAATCATCTCCGAAGAAGATGGATCTCGAATGGACCACATCACAAACGAGGCGACATTTTTGCTTTGGGATTCGTAACTCATATCCTCTTGTTTCATCAAAAGTCGCAAGTACTAAAAGAAAGGACCGAGAGATGACATTACAAGCAAGAAATCAAATGAAAGCCTTGTCTTCAATAAGCTTTGAGGACAAAGTTGCCTTTAAGGGGAAGGCGATGATGTTATATAAAAAAAATATAGAACATAATATACAATAATAATAATAAATACCAGTATAGATCCATTTTAACTATGGCTCTACCCAACGCCGAGAGGGGTCAAGTTCTCTTGAGATATGCAAACCCTTTTTAATTTATAAAAATGTCTAATAAGTATTCCTACTTGGGAGGGAAATGACAACTTACTTAAGTAATTTCAAAATAGGGTAAATAGCATTAAAAGAATGAATTGAGTAACATTAATAATCAATCATATAATCAAATAGTTTTCCAAAAATTTCTTTACTTGTCTTTCTTTAAAACTAATAATGAATATTAAGAGTAGTTATTGAGTATAACAATCCATATAAAATAGGGTTAACCTTGACTTGGGAATGAGCAATGATGTAAGTGGTTTAAGGCACATGGTTTTAGCAGTACCTGGTTTCTTGCTAGTTGTATTTGCATTTAAAGAACCTTAGTAAATATAGGTTGGTTTTTCCCTACGGGGTTTTCTAAGGTAAATCTAGTGTTGTTATTGTAATTGCTATTATTTTGTAATTTATTTTCTATCACATATTTTATTCCTAACATTATGTTTTATAATTTTCCTTTTTATTACTCAAGTCAATTGAATTTTACTACTAATATTTTACTACTGAGTTTGTAAGATTTGGAGTATTGCCCTAATATGGTTGTGTATTTATACGAGTTTAATATTTTTTATTTTTTAAATTATAAGCCAACATGTTATAAGTTTTTTTTTAACTTTTTATTATTATTATTTTTATTGAGCCGACATGTGCCACATCACCATTACAGACGGGACACATCTCGCCCATTTGAGTTGTAGAAAGCGCCTCTTGGCGCAATCAATATTAATTAAATTAAATTATTAATTATTAATTATTAAATAAGAAATAATTAATTATCCCGCACAGGTGTGGCTCATTGGCGGTTCACTTGATATGAAGTCACATGTTGTAAATTGGAGGTCACGAGTTTAAATCACAACTGGCTTTACCTGTATCCCATGCTTGCGAGGTGTGTGGGACACCTAGGGGTATAGTGGTAGCGGGATTGGATCCCTGGACCCTATGTCACATGAGTACCAGCCCAATCTCCAGTTGCAGATTCCCTTAGCAAAGAAAATAATAAAATAATAAAAAAAAATTAATTAAATAATTATGAAAAGTCAAAAGACTTGACTTATATCGAAAAGATGCAAAACGGCTTATAAAGCCCAAGGCAATGTAATTGTAAAACATGTCATATCTTAGCAATTTTATATTCTATTATTTATCCATTCATGGATTATTTGGCGTATTTATGCTGGTTTTTTTTGTAAGAAACAACTTTTAATGTTTCATATAGGGTGTGAGAGGTACGTGGAAGAGTATACACTTCAACGACTGACACTTTCCTAGCATGTTCTCGTTTTTTCGTTTGAAGCAAGCTTTGGTTTGCATGAGGGGTATCATGAAGCAGTGTGGCAAGCGGATACGCAACAAAAAAATAAATCTTGGATCTAGGATGGCGTTGTTCATTGTCACAACGAAATTCTTGGAAGCAGACTGTGCCTTCCTTTGATGTCGAGGTGCAAGTCATAAGAAGGTTTTAGTGGTGAAATCTGCAGTAGGAGCAGATCTGAGCTTGAAAGTGGTCATTTGTGAAAGGCAGGTGTCACCTTATTTTCTGTTTGTGCAAGGCGAACAACGAGCATGATGGGACAGTTGGGCAATGATAAGCAATTCTTCCTGGGAGACGGTGAATTTGGGGTTTCATCTTTGAGATGGAAAACAACATAGAAAGCTGTTGGGGAGAAGAAGATGATATGCAGAGCGCTTTAGAGAAAATTTGCAGTTTGAAGAAGATTGTGCGATGCATTGCAAAGTAACTGGATCGAATCAAGCAAATTATGGAACAAACAAGCTGCCATATGCAGTTAGAGGAAGAACTTTGGGAAAGGATGGATAGACAATTTGCTGACCAGAGAGAACAGCTAATGCAACTGGTTCTAGATAGAGACCATCATCAGGCTTGCATTTGGGAGCTGGATCACGGCAGGCACCCAAGCGTTGGCAACCTTTCAAATTCAAACGTTATGCAGAAGAACAACGTTTAGAAAATCGCCCTGGCAAGGTTTGAAGATTCTTACTTCTCTGCACGGAAGGATGAGGCAGATACCTGAAATGTTTGAGTTCAAGGCTCTGTTAGTTCTCTGTTTAGTCTATACACTACTGTTATACTTATAAGTTGTTATTAGGACAGTTTATTAGATGTTATAGAAGTTCTATCGGCAGGCACAATGTTATGTTTGGATATCCATGACTGAGGTTACTTTAAAGCCCCTAAGCTTCTGAAGGGAATTCTCAATTTTCTAATAGCTATGTAATACTGTTTTCTCGGCTGTTATGAATTACCTCGGCCCATTTAATATAAATCTTTTAACCATTGCTGTTAAAAAAATAATGGTCATAAAGACAATAGTGTTAGGCATATTAATAAAGTTAATTTGTGATAGTGTATTACTATTAATGACAAACAATATTTAAGTCATTTTAAGGTTCATGTATCTTGGGTTTATGCACTTAGTGTTTTGTCATCCCCGTATTATAAAAGGATATCTGCCCTCCTCATTTCATAATCTAAGAAGTAGTTTTCTCTTCCAACCTCTCTTGAGTTCTTGGTTTGGTTGTGTTCGGTGACTTTTTGTTATATGGTATCAAAACCACAATGAAAGTAAGTTGAAGAGGGTAAAGGCATAGAGGCTGCATAGATCATTGATGGGCAAAGCATTGTTGTTCGATACGCACCAAGAAACTTAAGGCCTTTTGAGCAAATAAAGTTAATAACAGCGTTACACGGGGACTCGCCCCCCAGGGTCGGGGACGCGCCCCCCTCGCTCCCTGCGCCTCGGGGGCTTCTAGGGAAACGTTTCCCAGCGTCCCCAAAATTAGGAAACTCTCGAAAAGGCACAAGGGGGCGCGTCCCCTGTTCTGTAG
>LPNX010101020.1:121694-159987 GCA_001517045.1 Pseudotsuga menziesii | reverse complement strand
CTTGGTTGAGATGCTAAATGGTGTTTGAAAGCCTCCAAAGGTGTTGGTGGTCTCCTCAAGCCCTTCTCCTCCACTTCCAACAAGCTCATTTGCCAAATGGGAAAAAAAAAACCAAGTTTTCCCTTTTCTAAGCCGCGGGTTGCCTACCTGGGCGCTTTTTTCAGTCGACTCGCGCTTTTTACCAAAAAAATCGCGCTTTTTAAGAAAAAATTGCGCTTCCAAATTTTTTTTTAAAATCGCGATTTTTCCTCGACGAAAAATCGGCCTGAGGAAAAAATCGCGCTTTTCCTGATTTTTGCCGATTTTGCGGCGATTTTTTCAAGCTTGCAACAGATATGCACCCCAGCAACCATACAGGCCATAAACCATTGTACAAACATACTGATCCATTGTAAATACAACTTCCAGCAATCATACAAACAACCAACAACATATGTAAGGACAACAGCATTGTTGATTTGATAGCATATGGCCCATTGTAATTTTGCAGATCCAACAAGTAATTGGCTGGAATTTGACAGACTGGAAAATTGATTATCTATTTTTCTTGGTAATTTGCAGTTTGAGGAAGAAATAACAGAAATTTATCCAATTTAAAAGGTAATTGTTGTTCTATGATAGTTCTAGGCATTTTCCAGAAGATTTATCAGTTATTCAGCAAGAATTCTTCAGTTTGGGGGAGTAAAAACACAATTTTAAACAAAATCTAGGCTGAATTTTCTGTGCTATAATGGATAGTTTTCTAACATTATGTTAGAAAGGATAACCAAAAATTGTTTGGGAAGAATAATAATACATGGAAAAAGGGTATATTGGCCATCTTTGAGTACAGGTATTTGGATCAACTTCTGTTGCACAATAATGCATGACCAACAACAATTGGAAATGATCAAACCAAGTTTGATGAGTGGAAGAGAGCAGTGCTGAAGCTGAAGAGAGAAGTGCAATGGAAATCACTGCATTCGCCAGATTTTATACTTGAAAATTGAAATTCACCGCATTTTATCAAACAACGTTTTAATTGTTTAAGTTCGGCAAATTTAATGGAAACCCTAGCCCGATGCCGTCTGCAGCAGAGCTTGTCGTCGATGGTGATGTCGTGAAGCATGTTCTTCACTTGACGCCGTCTGCAGCAGAGCTTCCATCGACGGTGATATCGTCGAACTCGTCGCTCGAAACCTCCTTGTTGTCGAACTGTGATGCCCATCCATCCATAGAATCACTAAGAGTTGGGGATCTTGTCCCACCCGCCCTAGATTACTGGCTTAGGGCATACCACATCTTATCAGGAAGGTAAGGTTAATTTTATCCGATGATGGGTNAAGAGGACTAAAAAGACTTATTCGATATTAATACATTTTTCAAGTTTAATCACGAATTTAATGCTGAATTTTATAGCTAAAATTTTCATCGTCGAATTTTTGACAAATTTCAAAGTCATCGAACTCTAACATGAATTCGAATGAAGTGACTTAGCCTTTCACGGATTTATATATTGTTTGCTGCAATGTAAACCAAGGGTGATACTACCAACTAAAGGATTTACATGAAACTTTAGATAAAGAATTTACATGAAACTTTAGATAAAGGTAGATAAGATCAAATAGGGGAAAAGTAGATCAACAAATGACCAAAAGTAGGCCAACAGGACTGCTCAATACATAAGTGGAAATACAAAGTAGGAGTGTGAAGGTCACTCCTCTAAAAGCAAGAAACCAAACCAATCACGATGATCTAAGAGCAACTACCATAATGCCAAAAAGAAATACAATGCTCCAAATCCAAGCTCATGGGAAAGAGCCTAAATGTTCCAAGAGTGAGTGTTGTCAGACCAAGGACAGAAGGGATCACCTATGAAGTCAAGTGTGAATCTCTCCTACCATTTCAGGGCGAAGGAAAGAACGTCGGTATAGAAATTTCGCTGGAGGAGCTAGTTCCAACCCCAGGAATGTACCTATGTCTAAAAGAGGATAACCATTGTTCGTAAGGTGTTCTACACCATCACCACAACCCCGCATGGCACTAATGAAGGTTACAATACCTTCCAAGTTCTAACAACTCTGGAAGCTAAAATGGTACTGCTATCTGCCTATCTCTAGGCGCCCGATCAACTAGGAGCACTACGAAGAAAGATCTGATCTGCTTAGTAATGTCCAATAAAGTAGGAAGCAAACAAAATGTGAACTCTAAGCATGAGGGTCTCTCACAGCTATAATGATAGGCACCACTAGACTTGATATAGAAAGGTGTAAATGAACTTATTGGACTCTCTAAACTAGCTTTATATCACATTGTAACAAGGACATGTGAATATGAAAGGCTCATCTATCATTAATTAGGTCATTTCAATTGATTAATTATTATTATTATTGTTATTATTAATTTGTTTATTACATATATTATCTACAAATATCCTCTTTGATAATCTATCATGTTTTTATCAGGGAAGAGATGGCCTGGATCATCCAGAGAGTGTCTGAATGTGGGAAGGTTGTTTATCAATATAACAATTAAGTGAAGGAAGCATGAACGTTCTAAATACCAGCACTGTGCTCTCCAAGTTGGGGGTAGCTTGGGCAATGGCCTCTAAAGATTATTAAGCCAAATGAGGGAACCAACCTCTACCCACCAGAAAGTTAGTAAATCTCCCAAGGCAATGCATCAACTCTACCTGTCAGAAGATAGCCTCGCTCCAAAAAGGGCACATCGTAAACTCTGTCTGGATGATGGGTCAATGGACGATCCTCTTCCATTTAATGATGTGGTGAAGTAAGAGGGTTTGAACTCTCTTGATGCTACCCTAGTCCGACTCAAGTATCTTGATCTCCAAACCAATGAACCGTACAAAACAATGGGTTTGATGACAGATTCCACAAGGTCTAGTTAGGACAAGATATCCTAAAAATGGTGTTGAGAGTATCACCTCTCTATCAAAGCAAGGGGCTTAATACCCCATACTCAGATGGTATTGGAAAGCATGCCTCAATCTAAAACTGGAATCCTAGAGATATGTCTATGTACTGGTCACCTCAATGACCTTTCCCCTAAAGTAAAATTGAAAATCTAAAAGGGACTTCATTGAGCAGATGAAGATAATCACCATGGTTTTACCAAGATTGATGGCAAGCTCCCAAATTTCGCAAAACAATGTGACCATCGAATTGTCATTGTAAACAATGGTTACAAGAACCAGGTCGAAACCAGCAAAACCAACCGGTCCGATTGGTTTTGACCCCTGACTCGTCCAAATCCGACTATCAACCCGGAAATGACACTTCAGTCTGAGGTTGCCACTTCAGTTGAAGTGAAAGAGTATGCGAAAATATCCGATAAGGAATTCTCACTTGTATCAGTTCTTTCAGGTTGAAGTGTAGCTGAGTGTTCAAATACTAGATCATGGTACATAGATGGCGGAGCAGCACGCCATACGACAGGAACATGAGCAATGTTCCTAGAGTTAACAGATATGGACAAAGTTTTACTTACGGAGGATGGGTATGTGTGCACCCATGCAGTAGAAGGAGTTGGAAGTATTCTATTCCAACTCGAATCTGGGGGATATCTAGAGCTAAGCGAAGTGTTGTTTGTTCCAGAGATGAGAAATAATTTGCTCTAAGTGTCTACTCTAGAAGATAACAAATATGCGATCCTTCACTTGGAAGGATGAGTGAACATGTATTTGGTGAGTGCGAGCTCGGGTGCAACGAGATTGTTGGAATGCATGATGGCGAGACATACCAAGTATGCGGTCGACCTGTGGATGAGTCTATGGGAGATCAGACTCACTGGCAGCAGTGGTAGCAACCACTGTAGAGGATTCTTTCAGCACTGTGAGGAGATCGAACTAGTACGAGATTGCTCTTGACGATGAGCAAGAGAGTGAGCAAAACTCTCAGTTCAGCATAGTAGTCTGTCACAAATCCCCAGCACATGATCCAGATCAGGTGGCAGAGGGACCTTCAGGTTCAAAGGGAGCTTCAGCTGTCGAAGAGCAGAGGATTGAGACAGATCCAGGTGGAGTTGATGCCAGCAGTACCTCCCTCGCTAAGAGGGAGTGTTATCATTTTGTAGATCGGAGGTACTCTTGCATCCGGTGCCCAAGTGCAGGGGTATGAGATGATGTACTCTCCTGTGAAGACATAAAGCGACTTTATTTTGTGCATTAATTAAAGTACTTTATAATGTGACCTTTTAATTTAAAAGCGAGATGTTAAGTCACAGGGTTCACCAAACCTAATCCTTGAGGTTCGAGGTTCGCCGAACGTAATAAGAGTTCTTTGGAACCACTGAGGTGTCTAGTTGTCTGATCTTGGGGGTATGTAGGAGCGAGGATACTCCTAGCATCCGAGGTCAAAAGAAAGAAACTTCGAACAGATCTGTGACTGCTCCGTTGGGGTTGAGAAGGGATCCTACGAGCAGAGGGCACCCTACTTTGGGTTTGTCAAGAACTGCTCCTCCTAATGCTCTATGGGTGTGTGGACTAATGTGATGTTCGTCGTCTCCGAGTAGGTCTCAAAGAAGTATGTCTCTCTCCCAGAGAGGAAGGCTGAGAAGAGAAACAAGGTCTCACCATTCTGCGATCTGAAGTATTATGGAACTCAGCTCACCAGTTGTTCCTTCGATCAGACAAATCAACATGAAAGTATGAAGTAATCTTCCTCATCATCCCAAGGCAAGGCCAGGTACATAAGAACTAAGATATGTGACTAAATATCTCCTTAAAGAAGCGGCCTAGGCATATCTGGTCCTGATATCTAAAGAATGTGGAGAGGGAACCCCTTAAGTCTCTATAAAGGTTGTGGTAACGTCCTCTAATCTCATAATATAGGGGGATTCTAAAAATAAGGTGTCCTTCTATCTCAAGCTCCTATAGATGACACATATAACAAATCCTATCACATCGTGGTGTATAACAGTCAAACTCCATTCGGAGTCGATGAGATCCAGCCCAACCGTCTCCCAAAGGAATCCTAAGTTAGTGCATCCAATTCCTGCACGAATATGTGGGGTGTATAATGATACCAGCCTGTAACTCCAAGAAGTACTCAAGGTAGAAAGACATCTTTGAGCCCAGGCCTCTTGGAGGTGAGGTCCAAGTAACCTGGATGTATAATCCGTAGATATCCTTTCTGATGCACTAATTCAATACTTGTCTCGGAAACAAGAGATGGCTTGGTGCATGAAGGGAGAACATGATCAAGGGAAGGAACTATGAAGAGATGGTCACTGAATGGAAACGACAAGATGCTTCCACGTACCAACCGCGTTCCCTTTGTGTGGGGTGAGCCAAAACGATGGCCTCCAAGGTACAAATTGCCAAGTAGGGTTACCCGTCTCTCCAAGGAAAGATACCAAGCAGAAGATGACCTCGAGGTGAAAGGGGTGTACATCAAACTCCGCTTGAATAATGGGTTATCGAACAATACGCTTGACTCGAAAGATGTGTTAGAGAAGCAAGCTCTAGACTCTCTTCATCTGGGGTAAATTTGTCTGTATCAAGATCAACACCCAAATCTCAAACCATTGAGGAGCATGGGCCTAATAATCGCATCCATGAGAGTAATCGCATCCATGAGAGTTCGAATGAATTGTCCTAAAACTAACTTTGGAAACATTGTCTCTCGATGAGGGCCATGTAACCATGCCCTTTGCTAAGTCAACGTTGGAGGGCCTATCGCAAACCAAAATGAGGTCCCGTGAACTGTACTCCCAGGTAAATGCATGACGTGGTAATCTCTACATCTTCCCCTCGAACGTAAAAATGCATGTCAACCAAAGTTTTCTTCGATGCATTGAAGATCATAACCATGGTTTTACCTAGGTTGGTCGTCAACTGTCAGAGGTCACAAAAGCTAGCTAGGGCATTATTTTGTCTTTGCAAGCCCTCAGGAACATAACACAACAAGATCAAGTCATGTGGAAATAGAAGCAAAGAGATTAGCACCCGATGTAGAAGGAAACCATCCCCTCCCTGGATTGTGCTCGTGGAAGAAAGACTTCAACTCATCAATATAAATCCCGAAGAGAGTTAGAGAGTTAGCAAGAGAGGGCACCCATGGTACTCTGAAGTAAGTTCGAAAGACCATGTGCCATCCTGAGGCGACCCAATACCAACTCATGGCTACCAAGAGGGTCTCAAATATGCCAATGTCAAGAAGCGTCCAAAATAATGCCTCACTCGACATTGTATCAAACGCTTTCCAAAAGGCTACAACCAATAGAATTCCGAAGAACAACGGCGAGCCTCCTCAATGGTAGCTCAAAGTATGATCCAAGCGCTAACATGCTTGTCCTCTAGCCCTTGGATGTTGTCTCATGTCCTCAAAAAGCCACTTGTGTAAGGCTGTGACATAAAGCTTAGAGAAGGTATGGCCCACCATGATAGTCCTATAGTTGTTTGTGTCAAAACTAATCCTCAATTTGTGGACCATATGAAGAATTTGTCTTGCCCAGGCAGGGGGGGGAGTCAAAAAAAACTACATGATTAATCATTAAACAGATCAGCACTATATGAAGTCCTTCAATTGATCCATGCTGACATTTGTGGGCCTATGAAGTTCAAGAATTTGGTATAAAACCAATACATGAAAGGCATTAATGTTCTCAGATCAGAAAACGGAAAAGAATTTTTCTTTTGAGGATTCCCTTGATTTATGTACTCAAGAAGGCATTCAAAAACAGTACAGACAATCTACACTCAACAACAAAATGGAGTAGTAGAGAGAAGAAACCATAGAATTATAGAGATGGCTAGGTGTATGTTAAAGAACAATTTTGTTCCAAAGGACTCGAGGAACAAGTAGAAGATCATGCTGTATTACTACACAACTTGAAAACACTTCATGAGCATCAAGAGACTGTTCACATAAATGCTTTACTTGCAGTCAAAGGCACGCCTATTCAAGATCAAAGGCCAGTTAGAATATGGGAAATGATTTGCAGGATAGAAATAGGGCAAATTGTGGTGGTAGGCCAAAATCAAAACAAGAAGAAGAGAACAGCATACAGGTAGCTGCCTAAACAGTGATGAAATTTTAAGTAAGGCTGATTGCCCAGATGGTTTGTGGTACCAGTGCATATTTAATGATATTTGTAAAGACAGCAACAGTCTTCTAACAGAAAACATGAAGACATTACAGCAAACAGAAATCAAGTGACACTGTAGCAGCATCACTAACAGCAGGGACATTTTTAAGACTGCAAACAAAGAAAATGCTGAATGAATACGGTAGTGATCCTGTAGTTTACATCCTTCGGAAAGTGTGAGGAATGATGCAAATGTTCTAAACTCAACCAGAGACTTCTAAACAACATGAAAACACATCAAGGTTAAGTTTAGAGTTGACCTCTGCATGCCAATTTGATAAAATTAGAGCAGAAATAAGGATGCATGCCTGAACTGGGGTTATATTCCATCTCTAAAAACAATCCATGCTGCAAACTCTGTGATGAGTCTTGGTCATGTTATTTTGTGGACAGGTGGTCTGAAGGTGTGCTTTGAGGAGATGCCTTCTCTCCAAGTGCATGCAGACTATGCAACCATTGAGAGATGACAGGCGCATGCATGAGGTTTTGAATGTGGATCCGTGCATGCACAGCTTTTCCTTGACATCCAACAGGCAGTGAGACTGGGCACTTTACAATGTAGTGGCACTTACACATAGAGGATTAATATCAGTGGATAAGGTATAGATTCTAAAAAAGTTGAGGCTGTTGTTGGCATTCAAGATAGGTTGTCTAGACCTTTTTAAGACCTACTCAAGCACAGTTGACGGTCGTTTGCCTATTTATTTGCAGCAGAATGGGAAGACACGTTAGATCAATGGATGATTCAATGGATGAAGTGTGCGACAACTCATAGTTGGATGCATACATACAGTGACGGAACAGTGAGTATCACAACAATCTAGAGGGTGAAACTTGCTGGTACTTTAGATTTCCAGTAGTCCATGGACCAAAGCCTATCATTAAAAACAACAGCTTACAGCAGTGGTTGATTTTGCGTTGAGGTCACACATGGTTTCCCTTTAAGTCACAGGGATCGACGAACTTCAACCTTGAGCTTGGAAGTTCGGCAAATCTGAGAAAAATTCTAGGGTTCAATCAAATTTGTCGAACCTGATAGCCAAGCTTCATGCAGAAGTTCATGGCAAACATAATCAGCAAGTGAATTTGAACCAAGTTGCGAATTTGAAGAAAATTTTCAAATATTTTATTATTTTAAAAAAAAGTCATTTCAATGTGGTGTCGGTCTCCCATGAAGCGTCGTCTACTGGACAATTTTTCCACTTAAAAAGGTTGTCTTTAATTACTTGAGATCATAGTCCTCTTTCTTTGATGTTGATGATGGCTTCTGGTTCTAAAACAAGCTTCCCTTCTTCATCAAAAGTAGGAAGTGTCGTTTGAGCGAGTTGATGTTAACCTAGTGATTTTTTAAGATTCGAAACATGAAAAACATTGTGAATTCAACTCTTATCTAGTAACTTCAATTCATATGCTACAGGGCTAATCTTTCGGATAATTTGATAAGGTCCGTAAAACATGGGAGTTAATATATTCCTCCTTTTTTGCTTAAGTGACAATTGTTTGTATGGCTGAAGTCTCAAAAATACTCAGTCTGCTACTTCAAACTCTCATTCTGTTCTATGTCGATCTGCTTGCTGCTTCATACAATTTTATGTGATAGTTAAATTATCCTTGAGTACTTGCATTACTATCTGAATTTCTTCAAGTAACATTTTACTGCAGATACTTTTGCATCACCTTGAACGATTTCTTTCCATCTTGGCTGACGTATGATAGGTGGAGTTATACCACCATTCTGCAAGATGTAACCACTGTAACCATTTGTTCTACTTGTCAATGACAAAACTACGAAGATAGGCTTCCAAACATTTGTTGACAACTTCCGTTTGTCCATCTATTTGGGGATGATATGTTGAACTCATGTTAAGAGTGATCTCAATTTGTTTGCAGAATTCCTTCCAAAAATTGCTTGTGAATTTGCATCTCTATCACTAACGATGATTTTTGGAAATCCATGTTATTTGTTAATATTTTTACACGATACTTCAGGGATTTGTTTAGCGGAGTCGGTGTTCTTAATCCCCATAAAATGTGCATATTTCATTAATCGGTCCACTACTACGGAGATTTTGTCCTTGCCTTTACATAACGGCAACCCTTCGAAGAAATCCATGGAGATTTCCTCCCACTTCTGGTTTGGAATGTGCAACAAATGGAATAACCCAGGTGTCATGACATTTTCATTTTTAGTCCTTTGACATGTGTCACACTCGGCTACATACCTTTGTGTTGAATTTTAGCATTAGCAGAAATACTTAAAAAATTTGTAGATTAACTTAAACAGATAACAAGTGCAGTAAAATAACATTCATCACATCAGCACAAAGGATACAAGTTTTTCACTGAGGAAACCTTCAAAGGACAAAAACCCCAAAAAGCATTCGTAGCTCATCTCGTAAATGAGATGACTTTGGAAATTCTTCATAAAGTTCCTCAAACTCCAATCTGGGTTTCACCACAGTTTACAGTAAGATTTTCTCAGCAAAAATCAGAGCAAGGGTTTCAAACCCTAGGTCCTCAAATTTCCAAATCTGTCCAAAAATAATCAACACTGCAAAATAACAGTCTCCTTGAATTCTTCTGAATTATGCCCAAAAAATTAGGGCCTCCCCAAAAACGAAAAAATTGACTGCCGAGAATTAATTTTTACCTGCCCGGATCTATTTCTGTCCTACCCGATTGATTGACCAGAATTTTTGTTTGCCTCCTTCACCTGCCCGAATGGTAGATCTAGTCCGCCCGGGTCTGTAACAAACTGCCCGAAGTTTGTTATGGGCAATCGTGACCCCCCTGGTGTTGTCGTGGGAGAAGGGCAGACCCTTGTCTGCTGGGCCAACGCTTTAAAGCCTGCCCGATGCCTCTCGGGGTCTGCTATTTAGCAGCCCGTGGCCTGTAGCAAACAGCCCGGGTCTGCTATTTAGCAGCCCGTGGCTGTAGCAAGCAGCCGAAGCTGCTATGGTAGCTTCCGGGCCCACTATGGGTGCTCGGATCTGCTCCTGGGCTCTGTCGTAGGGACAACAGCGCTGCCCAAGGTGCCAAGATGGTTGTCGGTGAGGAGGCTGCAAAGAAGGTGATGAGGCTGCCAAGAAGGTGATGAGGCTGCTGAGAAAAGTGAGGAGCCTGCTGAGAAAAGGTAAGCCTGCTAGCTGCTGTTCGTGGAGGAAGACGAAGGACCCTTGTTGTAGGGTAAGCTGGAAAAAATGGATGCCCTAGTTGGGGCAAAAACATAAAAAACAACCTTCAATCAAGTCTTCAGTAATGGCAGCTTCACCTGTGAGAGCAAAATAGTGTGTGTGATAATGAGTAGACTTGATCTTCTTTTATAGCCTTTAGTCACCTGTAAGTGCACCAAAACTAGGAAAGATAATGTAATATCCCAAACTGATATAATAGGAAAGCAAAACCCGAAGTTGGCATGCATGCAGTTGCATGCAAATATGTGCCCTAAAAAAATACAAAGATACTATAAAATATAAGAAATCAATGCACGTACATACCCGTATATAGCTCAAATAAATAAGCTGCTACTGGGAGCCCGGATGATGTGCTTGCTTTGTTTCTAATCATTGTGACACGATGTGATGGTGAAACCCTCTGGCTGGATGAATAATCAACCTCCCGGAATAACTACTGAATGTAACATGATGATGAACTAGTGCTGGACCTGTATCATCCAACCTGATGATGAACTAGGGCAGATAGTTTTCACTGCCGAAATACACCAGTTAGTTGAGCATGCGCTCAACCCCAACTTAGCTCGTCGAGCTCTCCAATTCGACTCCACAAATCAATTATCACATAAGTATCTTCTCCATTCACTTTCTCTTTCTTTTATAACTTTCAACTGCGAAAACCCTAACTTTTGACCTAATTAGGTCAATTTAACTTCTAATTTGCAGTTGACTTGCATGCATGTGCATGGAGACTTAATCGGTTGCATGCATCATTAAATAATGCTCAAATGTCATTCATGCAGGTGGCCTTTGGCTCTAGTGGCCCTCTTCGACCCAATGGCGATATAATATTGATGCCCTAGATCTTCTGTAGACGGCATCAGTCTTCAACTGATTCCCTGACTGTCAGTACCCGCTTGAACCCACGGGAATCACATAGGTTAGGGGTTGGTCCTCAATGCCTAGCCAAAAGAGGACATTACAGATAAAATAAAAATATTTTATTCTTTTCCTAATTTCACTTTTACCTTTTTGCCAAAAAGGTCCTTTAGTAATTTGACCCAAAAAGTCCTTATGTAATCTGACTTTCACTTGTGGTCTTTTCCCTGTGGCCCAAAAGTCCTTATGTATTTTTTACTTTTGACTTTAGCCCTTTTTCCAAGTGCCCCTGTGGTCTTTTTTTATTCCAAAAATACATCATCATATACCGAGAGAGTTACTAATGCTTTTATCCCACACTCTGTGTACACTCTATGTGACACCTAAATCAGGTACTAAGGTAACTTAACCAAGGGTAGCTAATCCTTGGAGAAGTACACAAAGCCCATTGCTCAAGGGTCAGAGTGTCACACATGCCTAGACCCAGTCTAGGGCTTACAGTGCCTTCTTGGTAATAGACCAGGTGCCTCAGCCATGGGCTGCATAATTTGACCCTAGGTTAAATACTTGGTAACAGACCAAGCGCCTCCATTCTCCCAGAGAATGGCTACTCAGAACTAAGTTGAGTCTACCAGTACTAGACTGATCCACATCGTGGTCCCAGACCAAATGTCTACCATTCAACAGAATGGTCACTCAACACTGGGTTGAGTCTACCCAGGGCAGTGCTGGGTCTATATCATGGTCAAAAACCAGATATCTACCATTCAACAGAATGGTCACTCAACACTGGGTTGAGTCTACACCATGGTACCGGACCAGGTGTCCCCATTCTCCGAAGAGGATGGCTCTCAATGCTGCTCAGAAAAATCAACACTTTGAATGTCTTTATACATTCCATTCCAATAAAATGATTGTCTAGGATTGTAGTAAGTTATGAAAAAAACTACATATCCTGCAGCAGGTGAGTCATGGGATTCCCTCAACACCTTAGTCTTAAACCTTGATGTTAGGCTTAAGTAGATCCTTCCTTTATACCAAAGGATGTCGTCCCTCCATTCAAATTTTGGACTTTGAGTAGGATCATTGATTAAAGCACACGTGTTTCGGTCCTTGTCATATTCACGTAGAACTTCATCAAACCAGTCTGGAACTGCATCTGAAAACGCATAAGCCTGGACTTCTTCATATTTTCAGGAAAGGGCATCAGCAAAGGGAGAGGGCATTTGAGATGGGAACGGGAGGAGTGCGAGGAGGTGGTAGGAGGCATAGATGGAGAAGAGGGACGTAAAATGCATGGAAAATGGAGCAGGCGATTAGTAGTGTGGAAAAACTAGCAGCGCACAGGGGTAAATGTGGAGTGCGTAAAGGGACGCGGGAAGGAAAATGGAAGGCGGGAAGAGCTCGGGAACGAAGATGGAGGATACTTGGTTGCAACGCAGATGGGACGTGCAGAATATGAGGCAGGCGGTAGCTGGAAGGAAAGACGGGATCATTGCGTGTAAACAGAGAGAGATGGATGTGGATGAGCAAGGAGCAGACGCACACGGGGAATGCTCATGCAGGAGGGGCAGCAAGGTGGACTAAATCGGGATGCCGAACAGCGCAAGACGACGATCGAGGGGAAACAAATGTGCAGTCAAGGAGGTATAGAAACTTGTCATTAATGAAAACACTTCTCATGCATTTAAATCAACAACCCAACAAGCTAAAATATTGGAACTAAGTCTGTAGCAACGAAAAAATCACATAAAAACACAAGACTGATAAACCCATAAAACAACAGAAATTTGGTCAATGTGACCTTAGAAAAACCCCTCTAGGAAAGCCAGTCCAAGAGAATTTTATTGCAGCATTTATTAGGCAAAATATCAATTTATTGCAGCATTTATATCGGCATTAAATGACTGTTCAAGTGCCCCGATTTCTGTCCAGCACCTCGATTTCAGTGCCCAGCTGACTGTACGGCCTATACAATCTCCTGAACAAGAACCCACTTCGAATTTTGTGCCCAACAATCATCGAAATCTATGCCTAGCAATCTGTACAATGGACGGCCCTCAAAATTTGTGCCCAAACGTCCATACATTGTGCAGCCCTCCTCAAAAATCGCTCCCATCAAATTCAATACAGATTGTATGGTACAGTACGGCCCAGCAGAAAATAAATGCCTTGGGATTTGTGCCTAGCTCCTCGAGACATGTGACCACTTAAGAAAAAAAATTCTTATTGGG
Organism: Pseudotsuga menziesii; assembly: GCA_001517045.1. Lineage (NCBI taxonomy): Eukaryota > Viridiplantae > Streptophyta > Pinopsida > Pinales > Pinaceae > Pseudotsuga > Pseudotsuga menziesii. The sequence goes on along the minus strand of LPNX010101020.1, from coordinate 146,615 downwards.
ATTTGTGCCCACTTGAGAAAATTGCAGCTCCCTCTCCCTCTAAAAATTGACCCAGCCAAAATGCTCCCTCTAGGAAATGCTTTCCTTGTCTTGCACACTACCTTAAGCCCTCCCTTATAACTTGAGAATGATATTCACCTTCCCCAATCCCTAAATCCAAAGGCCAAGATTAAATCTTGCCTTCTCAAGATCACTGGTTGAGAAACTTTCCCTCCAAAAGCGGTTACTTTTAATTTTAATAAAGTCACCATTTACTTTATGAAATAAGTGCACTTTATCTCATCGAGTCACTCATAAATTTAAAACAAGGGAATACTTTAAAAACTTACATAAGAGTCAGTTTAAAAAACTTTATAAAACACCATTACAAAGTAAAGTAGCCTAGCTAGTGCATGGTCACTTCCGCATACAAGACAAAAACATGTGGAGTGCCTCTAGAGCTAAATCATAGTTACATATATCGCGACATTTTCCCGAGTTTTAAAAATATCGCGATAAATTCAATAGATATCGCGATTCGATAGAAAATATCGCCCTACTTGAAAAAAATTCGTTCTTTTCGCCATAAAGAGGCCGCAGACGGGTTTTTCCGGTTCATTTGCACTTTGCGGCTTTGAGGAAGTGGAGCACTGTTGTTTTGGGCAATTTTCTACAAGATAGGAAGGGGGCAAACCATCAAGTTTCCATTGCCATCTAAATCTATTCAGGTATGTATTCTTTCATTCTTTTTCTTTTCGCTTGAGATTTGTTGGTTAATGTAGATTTAGTGTAGGGTTTAGGTTTAGATTTAGTGTAGGGTGTAGATTTTCCATTACAATCATAGCCTATAGGGTTTTATCCTTTTAGGTAGGCCACCCTCCATTTCTTTGAATGTTTTAATAATTTCATTGTTTCCAAAATTTTAAAGAAGAACATTTTAAAATTTATTCATTTTTGTTTGTTTGTTGTGGCATAGGTGATACAATGCCAAAGCCATTGGATCCAATGTGGGAGTATGGGCAGCCAATTGACCCTAATAATCGACAAAGATTGAATTGCAAACTATGTGGGAAGGATATTTCTGGTGGAATTAGCCGCTTGAAATACCACCTTGCCAAAATTGTTGGGCATGAAGTGGATGTTTGTCCTGCTGTTACCCCAGAAGTGATACGTATTGCAAACCAATCCATTCTTGACATGGCTAAGAAGAGGGCCGAGAAGGAGGAATTCAAAAATGAACTTGCATTTAGAACACAGTCACGAACCATGCGAGCCACAAGTGACATGCATTCCTTCTCCTCATCTACACGACCCCCACATTCCACTCTGCAATCTTCAACCTCACCTTATGTGGCATCGTATTCGAGGCAACCTTCTATTCGATGGGGTGATGTGCCTTTCAACATTGCCAAAAACAACCCCCACTATCATGCCATGTTTCAAGCTGTTGGCGCTGTTGGTCTGGATTATAGGGGTCCTTCCTATAATGATTTGAGAGGGAGACTCCTTGATGAGGAGAAGGTTGATTGCACCCAGAGATTAGATGAGCTCAGACAGTCATGGGAGGCCACCGGTTGCAATGTTATGTCAGATGGATGGACTGATGGGAAGGGCAGATCCATTATCAATTTCTTGGTCAATTGTCCCAAGGGGCCAATTTTTATCAAATCTATCGATGCATCTCCCTATGTTAAAGATGCACACTTATTATGTGATTTGTTGGATAAGTTTATCCAAGAGATAGGTCTAGAATATGTTGTCCAAGTCATTACGAACAACGCTGCCAATTGTGTTGCTGCTGGGAGGATGCTTATGGAGAGGTATGCAAGCTTGTATTGGACTCCTTGTGCTACCCATTGCATTGATTTGATGCTAGAGGACATGGGAAAACTTCCTTGGATCAAGGAAGTCATTGATTCAGCTCAGAGTGTGACAAAATATATATACAATCATACATATGTTCTTTCACTCATGAGACGCTTCACGGGAAACAAGGAGTTGATGCGACCTGCAATCACACAATTCGCCACTTCCTTAATTCCTCTTCAGTCTATGCATAAGGTTATGATGGACTTGCAGCGGATGTTTCTTTATGATGAGTGGGCATCTTATGTCTATAGCACCAAACAAGATGGGCAAGCCATTGCTTGAATGGTGCAATTTGATTTGACTTTTTGGGCACGATTGGAGAAAGTATGTGCCATCAGTGAACCTTTCGTAAAGGTTCTTTGTTTGGTTGATGGTGAAAAGCCCGCAATGGGCTACTTGTATGAGGCCATGGATAGGGCCAAGGAAGCTATCCATCACTACTATGAGGGCAAGGGGGAGGTGGTACTCACAAGACGAGCTGAACTATGGAGTGTGATTGATGAACAATGGAATAATACTCTCCATCGTCCCATTCATGCAGCAGGGCTCTACCTCAACCCTGCTTTCTCTTATGCATGTGGATTTCAATTTGATGTTGAGGTCATGGATGGCTTTCTCCAGTGTGTTCAGAGAATGGTGTTAACTCCCTCTGAGCGCGCAGAGATTTCTAGACAGATGAAGATCTATAGGATGTCAGGTGGCACTTTTGGCTATGACATGGCTGTCTAGGATAGAACCACAAGGATGCCAGGTACAATTTGTTTAAAACTTTCAAATTTTGATCTCTTAGATTCTTAATTAATTACCCTTTCATTTCTATGTTTTTTACTTGGTAAAAATTTAATACATTGAAATTTGTAATTTGAATTTTGTCTTACCGTTTACCTTCCTTTTTTTCTTTGTAGATCTGTGGTGGACTAACTATGGTCGCAGAGTCCTAGAGCTACAAAAACTTGCCATTAGAGTGCTAAGTCAAAGTTGCAGCTCATCTGGGTGTGAGCGCAATTGGAGTGTCTTTAAGAAGATACACTCCAAGAAGCGCAAAAGGTTAGAATTTTAAATTTAGAAATGTTAAAGTTTAAACTTAAATTTATAATCTTTGCTTCTTCATAATTTTATTAATTTTAAATATAATTTATTACAATTTTGAATTTGAATTTATCATCAATTATCACCCCCTAACTATGGATCTCATACTAATGCAGGTTACTTTCTCAGCGCCTTAATGACATGGTTTATGTCTACTACAATCTAAGGTTGCAGGTGAAACAAATTGAGAAAGTGCCCAATTCAGATGCCATTTCAATGGATGACATTGACACTACCAGCAAATGGAGGGTGGAGACAAAGGGTCCTTTGATGGACGAGGCACCTGAATGGTTGGAGGAAGAGGAGGATGATGATGCAGATCCGTCGGAGGAGGAGGGGGAAGAGGGGGATGTTGATGTTCCACTTCCATAAGATGACTATGAGGACATTGAGGAGGAGGTTGATACTCATTTGGAGCATCGACCAACTCCAATGCCACCACCTCCACAGAGTCATACAGTTGGGACTGGGAGGAGACAGCTCACATTCACCTCCCCCTCATCCACAATATCTACTTGAGCAGTTGGAGGTTCTAGTTCCACCCCAGGCTCATCTGGACCACCTCCACAACCACCTATTGCTTCTAGAGGAAGAGTGGTGCCCGTGCCCTTGACCCGTAAAAGGGGTAGATTGATTAGAGGATCATCCTCAGGGAGTCGATGACTTGATTCCTATTATTTATCATTGTACTCTCATACTATGTTGGTGTCCTATGTCTAGACTCTATACACTATCTACATGCCTCATGAGTCATGATGATTCATCTCTTAAGAGACATTTATTTTGATCATTTGATGTGATTTTCTATCATTCCATCAAGAACACATTTCAGTATTTTCAGTTTATACTATATAGTCAAACTCTATATTTGATCATGATCCACCATTTGACATATTATGCATCTTATATATGAGTTGTATTTTAATATTTATGTGGAAATGTGTTTATTTGATGTTGTTATTGCTTTAGATGTTAAAAAAATTGAAAAAAATGTTTATTTTTGTATTTTTTAATGCAAAATGACATTTGCCGATATTTTTCGATATTTCCGTCGTTGCTGCTGATAGGTTTCATTCCGGACCCCCGGCGATATATTTGCCGACACGATATATGTAACTTTGAGCTAAATCACTAACACTCCCTCTTAGCGAGGGAGGTATTCATTATCGTCATCAATAGGTCTCATCCTCAAATCCATCACACTCTTCGTTGTAGGAGCTCCCTCTGAACCTCGAACGTTAACCTGCACTGAACTCAAATCTGAAAATAACCTTCTGGCAGCCACAAAGAACCCTGAGCTCCTAAGAGAATCCATTCTCCAATCTTGAGCATTGGTCCGCTCATGCTGGTTGAGCCTCCTGCCAGTACTCAGAAGAGACTCCCTCTATTCCAACGAATCTCAAAACTGTACCCTTGGCGCCACTGCAACCTCAAGAGCCTCCTGCTCCTCGTCCGACTCATCAACCGTGGGTTGTGCACTAAACTTGTAAAGCTCACCAAACCAATCACCAAGCAGTTGTGGATCAATCATTCCTGCTCTCTTTGAGTATATATAAACATGTCTCAAATCAGCTCTATCTGGAAATATGTACAAATGTCCCTTCCAGAACAATGTCGCATACCTGCTTCTTCCAAGGCTGAGACCGAGAACAAGTTAAGCCTCATACCTAGAACAAAGAGGACCCCATCCTGATCAATGTATCCTCCATCACTAATCTGGAATTTGACATTTCCAACTCCTCGTACAACACGTGCCCGTCTCAAAAATGATACGAAATATATGCCATATTCTGGTCATATGACTAGAGGCTCCACTGTCAACATACCAAGTACCATTCTGAACAATTTCATTGCTACTAGCACTAGAAATAAAGGAGAACAAAGAAAACTCTTCCTGAAATCTTCTCGCAAAGTCCTCTACTTCTGTTGTAGCTGCAACTATAGTATCTTCCTCCTTCTTCTTCTTCTTCTTCTCGGGACACTGAGAAGCAAAGTGGCCATATTGGCTACAAGCAAAACTTCAAACTTTGCTCAAGTCGTTCTTGGACTTCTTGCTCTTAGCAGAAAGAGCAACATTCTCTTCATTAGCACCATCCTTATGTCCACTGCCTTGAGATCCTTCTCGATCTCCTCCTAAGTGAAATCATCCCATAATCTACTCCAATCTGGAGGTTTTCTCGAGCAACCACACACTTCACAAAGACTTTCCATTCCTTAGTGAAGCCTTTCAAGGCTACCCTCACTAACTCATAATCAGAAATGACTTCTCCAACTACAGCTAGCTCATCTTTTACCTTGGCCACCTGGGTAAGAAAAGATGCTACACCCTCACCACCCTTTGCCATCTTGCTTCCCTACAATTTTCCTTGAAAGTCATTATCTGGTTCTCATTCTTAGCCGCATACAAGCCTTTCAATGTAGTCCACATTTCATAACCAGTCTTCTTCTCAGACAAATGTAGAATAAGGCGATCCCTTTAATTAAGCTTTAGCCACATGTAGTCCACATTTCATCAACCTTTGAGCTTTAGCCTCTTTTACTTCATGAATATCCAAAGCAACAAGATCATATTCAAGAGGAGTTACCACAATGCTAACTATGATCCATAGTCTGTTTTCCTTGAGAACAGCAGTCATCCTGACTTTCCACTGTAAGTAGTTGGGCATACCATCCAACCGATCCGCATATCTAATTCAAGCAGCCATCTCTGCTATCAAAGAAAACAATAGATCACCAAAAGAACAAGAGTTTCACTCTTCCCCACCACCCACCTGCCACATCCAGATACCTTCTTCCAATACACAAGTTGTTAAAAAAATGGCAAGAACCCTTGCCAAACAACTCAACACTACTACTGTACCCACAATCATTTGTTAACACAGAGCCTAGGCTCTGATACCATGTAGAAATATTGACAAAAATATCAAACTTTTGTCAAACACTTAGTTTACCCAGATTTCAGACTTAAAACTTATTGTTAATGAAAACACTTCTCACGCATTTAAATTAACAACCCGACAAGTTATTCGTGAGATGTAGAACAATCGTTGGCAGGGTATGGTTAAGACACCCCCTAAGTGGAAAGGTCGACGGTTCAAATCCCACGGATACCAAAAAATCCAACCATATTAAGGGTTGGTGCGGTCCAGGCTAGGTGTGATCCCTGGGTGATTTTGACGGCTTAGATACCCTTGGTTCATGGTAACTTAGCGAATGGAAAACCTGCTAATCAAAGGGGTTCTTCCACTTGCCAACAAAAAAAAACAATCCATGAAGCTAAAATACTGAAACTAAGTCTGTAGCAGCGGAAAAATCACATAAAAAACAACAAAACTAAGAAACCCATAAAACAACAAAAATTTGTTCAATGTGACCATGCAAAAACCCCCTTTGGGAAAACCAATGCAAGACAATTTTATTGCAACATTTCTTAGGAAAAGTATCAATTTACAGCAGCATGTATATCAGCATCAAATGTATGTACCAATGCCTCGTTATCTATGCAGCACCTCGATTTCTATACCTAGTTGATTGTACGACATGTACGGTCTACATAGCAACAACCCACTTCGAACTCTATGCCCAGCAGTCCTCAAAATTCAAGCCCAACAATTTGTACATTATACAGTCCTCAATAACTGTGCCTAGCAGTATATACACTGTACAGCCCTCCTCGAAAATCGTGCCCAACAAATATTGTACGGTACTGCACAATGCAATAGAAAATAAATTCCTTAAGATTTGGGCCCAACTCCTCGAGAAACGTACCCACTTGAGAAAAAAAAATATCCTTGGGATTTGTGCCGACTAGACAAAATTGTTGCTTCCTCTCTCTCTGAAAATTAAACCAGCCAAAACACTCACTCTTGGAAATGCTTTCTTTGCCTTACACACTACCCTAAGCTTTCTCTTATAATTTGAGAGTGACTTTTCACCTTCCCCAATCCCTAAATCCAAAGGCCAAGATTAAATCTTGTCTTTTCAAGATAAATGGTTGAGAAACTTTCCCTCCAAAAGCAGTAACTTTTAATTTTAATAAAGTCCATTTACTTTAGGAAATAAGTGCACTTTATCTCATCAAGTCACTTTATAAAAAGTCCCATTACATAAAACAAGGGAATACTTCATAAAAAGTCCAATTACATAAAAGCCACTTTAAAAAAAGTCCCATTACCTGGCTTTTGCCAGTCTTCTTAGCCAAGGAAACAATGCATCAACCCGAGATCCTACATCTCGAATTCAGAGGTAAGCTCCCTCTTACATTGTTCTATCAACTGTTCATCACCTGTAAGAAACAAGTCATCTATATACAAAACAAGTATGAAGACATGATTATGAACAAAATGTACAAGTTAGAATCAGCTGTACTTTTGGAAAACCCCAAGTTATCAATCCATCCTCATGTACCAGACTCTCGAAGCCTATTTCAGTCCATACAAGGCTTTCTTCACAAATCCTTCAGGTTGTTCAATATAGGCCACCTACTCAATCTTGCCATTCAAGAAGGTGGTTCAACAGAATGGTCACTCAACTCAAGGTTGAGCCCCCCAGTGTTGGACTGGGTCCATATCGTGGTCCCAGACCTGATATCATCATTCAATAGAATGATAACTCAACTCTAGGTTGAGTCCACACCCTAGTCCTAGACCAGGTGTCTCCATTCTCCTAAGACAATAGAACTCGATGCTGCTCAGAAAAATCAACACTCCCTCTCAGCGAGAAAGGCATTCTCTGTCATGCCAAGCTTATCAGGAGAGTATATGAATTTTAATGTTGTCAGAGGCTTGTCCAAGATATCTGCGATCTGTTCATCTGTACGAATGTGCTGCAACTTCAGAGCACCTCTCTGCACTAGGTCTCTGATGAAATGATACATCATTTCAATGTGTTTCGATCTATCAGAAACACTGAGTTCTCTGAAACCTTTATTCCACTATGATTATCGCAGTCAAGCTTTCCCAAAACAAATCAGATATAAGTTTTCTGAGCCAAACTGCTTCCTTGCAGGCATCACTTGCAACACTATACTTTGCCTCAGTTGTACTCTGAGCTATTGAATCCTACTTCTTGTTGGACCAAGAGATCATTGCAGATCTCATACTGAAGCAGTAACCAGAGGTACTTTTCTGGTTTACTGCACTGCCATCCCAATCTGAATCAGCATATCCAGATAACAATACTCCACTGTTGGAAGTATACCTGAGCCCATAAGTGTTGGACATGAACTGACTCTGAGCATTCACTGGGTAATAAATGTCTGGTCTCATATGTACGAGATACATCGAGGATCCAATAAGTTGTATGTACAAAGTAGAGTCCATACTGTGTGAACTGGTAGTTGAGTCACCCAACTTTGTCAAGTTTGCAGTCATGGGTATGACCATAGACTTGCAGTCCAACATCCCAAATCTCTACAAGATGTCTACTACATACTTACCTTGTGTCAGGAAGATCTTTCCTAGCTTTTGCTAGTCTTCTAAGCCAAGGGAACAATGCATCAACCCGAGATCCTACATCTCGAATTCAGAGGTAAGCTCCCTCATACATTGTTCTATCAACTGTTCATCACCTGTAAGAAACAAGTCATCTATATACAGAACAAGTATGAAGACATGATTATGAACAAAAAGTACAAGTTAGAATCAGCTGTACTTTTGGAAAACCCCAAGTTATGGGGAAATCAATCCATCCTCATGTACCAGACTCTTGAAGCCTATTTCAGTCAATACAAGGCTTTCTTCACAAAGCCTTCAGGTTGTTCAATATAGGCCTCCTACTCAATCTTGCAATTGAGGAAGGTTGTCTTTACATCTATCTAATGTAACTTCCATCTGAATAATGCAGGAAGAGAAGTGATTGTTCTAATAGTAGTATACCTAGCAACAAGAGAAAAAGTCTCATCATAGTCAATGCCTTATGTCTTAGTGAAGCCACAAGCAACAAATCTGGCTTTATGCTTCTTCATACTACCGTCAGCAGCATGCTTGACTTTATAAAGCCATATGTATGTCACCACTAACTTTCATGTTGATCTGGGAACAACTTCCCACACATCATTCTTCATGATTGAATTGTACTCTTCAATCATGGCATCAACACATACCTGTTGACTTGCTGCTTCTTCGTATGAGGAAGGTTCTACACTGATAAGTTGGCTCATAAGATTGGAGTACTTATGTGGTTTTATGCTTTCTCTAAAAGTCTCGAGAGGAGCTTTATGCTTCTCGTCTTCTTGTACCATTTCTCGGTACCAAGCATGTCTCTTTTTGAAAGGAGGAACTTCAAGCAGTTCTTCTGTTGGACTTTCAGTGCCCGATCCTCAAATTCCTCTTCCTCCCTCTGAATTTTTGAAACTAGACTCAAGGGGAGGTACTTCATCTTCCTTTGAAAGCTCTTGTGTTTGACGAAACACAGCTTTCTCATGGAAGACAACATCTCTGTTGACTATCTTCTGTAAGCTTGGAAGAGTTGTGTAGAGAAGGTGTCCAAACCTTCTATGCCACAGCTCACATGGATCAACTACATGAGTGGAATCCTCGGATGCCCTGTAAAGGCCTCCCACTCGAACCCCAATCTGTACGGCAGAGCTTAGATCTTCATCCTTAACCCATAAAAGGACTTTCTTGTCCACGAAGAGGACTCTGTAGCCTTTGTCCTCTAAGCCAGCAACAGATAGAAGATTCTTCTTCAAACCAAGAACATATAAGACATCATCAATATGAAGAACCGTACTTGAGTCAAGTTGAAGTGAAGTTGAGCCAACTACTTCAATCTTGTAAGTGGAGTCATCTCCAAGTTCCACCTGTGTGGTGAACTTCTTCTTCCTGTAACTAGTGAGAGCTCCACGGTTACCTATCATGTGCCTGGAGGCACCACTATCCACCAACCAAGAGGTAGCACTGTCTGTGATAGAACCAGAGAGAGCAAAAAGCAGGTAGTACTCTCTTCTAGGTTCTTCTTCTTTGTAAGCCTTGGATTTCTTCTTCTTCTTTGGTTCTTCTTCTTCTTCTTCTGCAGCAGAGGCATGAAACCTCCTTTTGGTTCTCTTCTTAATTTGCCTGCAATCCTCAGCAAAATGTCCAAACTTGTGGCAATTATAGCATTTTACCTTTGACATATCAAAGAACTTACCTTGGGGTTTCTTTGCATTCTTTTGCTGAGGGAAGGGCTTCTTGAACTTCTTTGTCTTTATTGTAAGTGCAAGATCACATTCCTTGGTTACCTTTCATGAAGTCCTTCCCTCTTCCTCTATGTAATCATGCCAAAGTCTTTCAAAAGTTGGTTGATTCTCACATCCACTGACAGAAAGGTTTCCCAAGAGCTTGGGAGACCATCAACCACAGTTTGCACAAGGTCATCATCATCAACAGCAATACCAATAGCAATAAGTTGATCTCTTACCTGTGCAATCTTCGTGAAGAAGGAACCAACCCCTTCATCCTTGTTCAGCTTCAAAGTTCATAACCTCTTCTTCAAGACTCTCTTCTAACTGGGAGCCTGCTTCTCATACAAGTTGGCCAAGGTGTCAAAGCATTCTTTGGCAGTCTTCAATGTTGTGACGTAAGGCATCACGATTTCTTTGACATAATCATAAATGATTCTTCTAGCCTTAGTCTGCTTCTTCTTGTAAGCAAGTCTGCAAGCATTAGATGTTGGCTCTTCAGTGACATTAAACACAATGTCATCCCAGTCATTTTCTTCCAGAATAGCTGTCAACCTAGCCTTCCAGGAGTTGTAAGTTGAACCTTGTAGCTTCTCTTCTGGTCTGAAGATATTGACGACCATCTCTACCACTTAGTCAAATGTTAAGTCTGCAAAACTTATCCCAAGGTCTAGTAAGACAACAACAATCTCCCTTTATTGTGTCTTCACATGCTAAGCTCTAATATGATGTTGAATTTTAGCATTAGCATGAATACTTTAAAAATTTGCAGACTAACTTAAACATAGGATAAGTGCAGTAAACAACATCAATCACATCAACACATTGAACACAATATTTTTCATTGCGAAACCTTTAAAGGACAAAAACCCCAAAAGCATTAGTAATTCATCTTGTAAATGAGATGACTGAGTTTTCTTCAATCTCAGAATTCTGAGATAAACATTTGTCAATAATTCTTCAAGGACAAATTATCAAACCCTAATGGGTATGAACCATGAAAAGTTTCCACAAAGATAACTTTCACAGAAATGCAAATTAAAGCTTGATGCCCTAATTTCCTGTGTCTCACTAAGAAGACCAACTGGCATCCTGCCTGCCCGAACTTAGTTGCTGCCTGCCCGGATTTCACTTTGGCCTTCCTGGACCTCAGTTTGGCCTGCGCGAACCTCAGCAGATCTGCTCGAATTTGTTGTCGACCTGCCCAGGCTTCTGCCCGAGCCTCTACTCATGCCGAGATCTCCTTCCGGATATAACCAAGACAGCCCGAATCAATGTTGCCCCTGCCCAAACTGCTGGAGTGTGCCCGCGACCCTACATGTGGCCTCTGCTGTGTGCCCGGAGACCTGCACGTGGCCTATGCTCTATGCCCGAAGGCCTTCCCGTCGCCTTTGCTCTGTGCCGAGAGGCCTAGGAGCTACCTTGAGGGCATGTTGTCTGTTGGTGGCATCACAAGGGTCTGTAGAGGCAGCCCGAGGGTCTGCCACAGACCTAAGCCCCTTACAGGTTCTCTGTAGATGAACCGAGGGTGTGGAGGGTCTGCCCAAGAGAGAATAAGGGCCGCCCATGAGCAAAGTTGCCTAGATCTGTAGATGGTTGCCCATGGAGAAAGGGCTGCTTGGGTGAAGAAGGGGAGTTGCCCATGAGGTAGAGGAGTTGTCCAGAGGAGCAGAAGAGCCTGCCCAAAAGAGAATGAAGTTGTCCGTGATCAATTCGTGAAGGTGAGGAGGATTAGGGTGAAACCCCAACACATGGAAAAGAGGGAGAGAACTGTTGTTGCCTTTTTGTTGATGAAACCCTAACTTAGGGTTTTGATCCAAAGACAAATATGGCTGCCCTAGCTAGACTCATCCATGCTAGGGCATACACAAAACTTCCTTCTCTTCCTGAACCAGTAAAATCTTCTTCTATGGAGCAGTTGTACCTGTGGGAGCCAAGTGTGTAATAATGAAATGACTTGAACTTCTTTTATATCCTTTGAGTCGCCTGTGGTCCAAAAGCCCTTATGTATTTCTCACTTTTGCTTTAGCCTTCTTCAAGTGCCCCCGTGGTTAAGGTGGTCTTTCATCACCAGTCAAAGTACATCATCATAAACAGATAGAGTTACTAATGCTTTTATCTCACACTCCGTGTGACACCAAGATCGGGTACTAAGGTGTCTTAACCAAGGGTAGCTAAGCCTTGGAGAAGATCGCAAGGCCCACAAATCGAGGGTCAGAGTGTCACACATGCCTAGACCCTGTCTAGGGCTTATAGTGTCTCCCTGGTAACATACCACGTGCCTCAGCCATAGGCTGCATAATTTGACACTAGGTCAAATACTTGGTAACATACCAAGCGCCTCCATTCTCCCGGAGAAAGGCCCTCAGCCCCGGGCTGAGTCCTAATTCTGGACTAGGTGAAATCCAGGTAACTGACCAAGAGCATGCATTCAAAAGAATGGCTACTCATATCTAAGCTAAGTATACCAGCGCTAGACTGGTTCCACATCCTAGTCTCGGACCAGATGTCACCATTCAACAGAATGGTCACTCAACTCAAGGTTGAGTCCCCAAGCGCTGGAATGGGTCCACATCCTAGTCTCAGACCAGATGTCACCATTCAACAAGATGGTCACTCAACTCAAGGTTGAGTCCCCCCAGTGCTGGACTTGGTCCATATCGTGGTCTCGGACCTGATATCATCATTCAACAGTATGATCACTCAACTCTAGGTTGAGTCCACACCCTTGTCCCGGACCAAGTGTCTCCATTCTCCTAAAAGAATGGCTCTCGATGCTGCTTAGAAAAATCAACCTATTAATTATTATATATATAACAATTATATATATGGTGCTATAAATGACAAATGTGTTCCTCTTTTTTAAGAAGCATAGGCATAGTTGAGCACAACTTATTAAAAATCCTTTATTGTAATGTATGTATAGTTAATACAACATCGTAAAACAACAGTATTCCAATGAATATAAAAATTTTGACATACACATTTAGCTCTTGAAAATAGTAAGAACATATCATTATATTGTATATAGATATATATCTATTATATATAATAATTATATCTATATATATATATGAATAATTTAGTTAAATATAAAATTTTATTTTATATAAATATATGAAAAATGTTTATAAACAAACCAATGGAGAACCTAATTCAAACTTAACCAGAAAATTCAAACTGGAATCGAACCTACCTTACCTCAGATCTGCCTATATTATTGCAGGTTTCAGCGAGCCCTCCAAGGCCCTGACAACCTATAGAGTGGGAAACCCACTCCTTAGCCTTATCATAGCAGCCACGACAAGGTTGTCATTAGCACCAAACCCAAGTTTTTGAGTATGCTTTGTTTCTTTGGCGACATTCTTCCATTTTCAAAAGCCTTACCCCTGTTTGCCACCTTCCTTTGGACACATGTTCTAACTCAACTTCAACCCCATTATCACCTTGTAGGCAACAGACTTCTCTGTTTCCTCCCACCTAATTCTAGTTCGACATAATAGTTCAAGTTCCTGTAACCCAATCCTATTGTTCAATTTACCAATGAGTTCTAGATGCAATGAGGGATACCGCCTGGTGTTGGCTAGAACCAAACCTATGCAAAAGGGATTTACATTGAGGTGACTAGGTATAGTGTCAACAGTTGCACAGAGTCTACATTAGCATCAGCAGTACACGATCTAGTGTAAACAGAGCCCACGGTTCCGTTCTTGATAACCAGGAGTTCTCACAATGGCAAAGAATCCCATCTCCCATGAGCAGGCCAAACATATTGATGTGTATTGTCATTTCATCCAAAACCAATAATGTTAAGCTGAAATATCGCCCAACTCAAAAGCCAGAATGTAGATATTTTCACCAGGTCTCTTGGCCCAAATAAACTTGTAGACTATATAGAGAAACTTGCGTAGTCTCTAGAATGACCATTAAGAAAGGATGTATGAGTTATTCGGTTAAGAACAGTCATCTAGACTATAGACTTAGGCATATTATTAAGGTCACGTGTTGACTTCTCTAAATCATGCTTTAAGGTCATTTTAAGGTTTATGCATCTAGGGTTTATGAACTAAGAGTTTTGCTGTCCCTTTACTATAAAAAGGCATGTTCTTTTCATTTAATAATCTAAAAGCACTTTTCTCTTCCAAGTTCTCTTCTGTTCTGGGTTTCTTTTTGTTACGTAAGGATCTTTTGGAAGTGGACATCAAGTCTTAGAGCCTATGCGAGAGACATTTACATTGAGATGACTGGGCATAGTTTCAACAGTAGCACCAAGTCTACATTGGCATCAGCAGTACAGGATCGAGTGTACATTATAGACAGAGCCCATATTTCTTTTCTGTGATAACCAAGAGTTCTCACAGTGGCAAAGAATCCCATCTCCCATGAGCAGACCAAACATATTGATGTGTAATCATTTCATCCGAAAAGTTACAGAAGGTGGGAAAGTTAGACTGAAATATCACCCAACTCAAAACCCAAATTGTAGATATTTTCACCAGGACCCTTGGCCCAAATAAATTTGTAAAATTTATAGAGAAACTTGGTGTAGTCTCTAGAATGATCATTAAGGAAGGATACTAGAAATATTCAGTTAATAATGGTCATTTAGACTATACAGTTAGGCACATTAATATGGTCACTTGTTGACTTACCCTAAATCATGCTTTAGAGTTGTAATAATCAATTAAATAATATTTGGATCGCTTTAAGGTTCATGCATCTAGGGTTTACGAACTGAGGATTCTGCTGTCCCTTTACTTTAAATGGTCATGTTATTTTCATTTCATAATCTAAAAAGTACTTCTCTCTTCCAAGTTCTCTTCTGTTCTTGGTTTCTTTTTGTTACGCAAGGTACCTTTGGAAGTGGAGATCAAGTATTTGAGAACCAGGCTCATCTAACCTACAGAACCTTGCTCATGTTCAAGAATGACATAATGGTCTTTTAAAAGTCATCCTATCCCACATAAGATGAGAAAACATAATTTGTAGCCACTATTGTCCATAAAGAAATATAATCTGACAGTTGCATGACGAGATTAATTTCATCCATTGTTAATCACTTTAGCTGCCAAATCTCAGAGGGGAGAATACAAGCTGAATTGATTATTGCTAGTACTTGAAACAATTTTTACTGAGCACAATATTGCGTTATGAATTATGTAAGATACCAGTAAAAATAAGATAAAGGTATTAGCAATTTCTTGCCCACAAAATACACAGCAACATAACACACCTGTTGCCCAAATTCAATCTTGCCTATCGAGTCCACAAGTGCTGCCAGCCAATATACATCTGAGTAAGAATTTCCACTATTGTCGTTATACTGCAAGCAAAGGAAAAATAAGGATCGATTTATTCAGGCAACCATTAGACAAATTTATGGACTATTTTTCAAAATGAAATAAATTTCAGGGGAGATATGTTTCAACTTGCTTTACAAGAATCCATCTTTCATATGCTGCTCGATTAAAAGGAAGTGTATCCCATTAGTGGGACAGTTGTATACAAAGGATTAGTAGAATATAAGCAGAAGCTTCTAATTTATGACATAAGAAAACATCACAAATGAAATATATTGCGCTCAAAAACAAGTAGAAGGTTGGAACAATTCAGCTGAATTCTTAAACATAACAGGACCCTTTTAAATTTTAGAAACCACAATTAGCTTATCTGAAGCAACATTGTTTTATATTCTGCTGTTTGCAAAACATCCAAGTGGCTCTTACAGACACTATGAGAATAGCATCATGGCAAACACACACCAGAAAGAAAATGAGAAACAAATAATCAGTGATACAGGAGGACCCACATCATGGGGACTTATTTCCCATGGAAACATTGCACCAGCCACGTTTTGTTAGTTCAAGGCACATCCTGAGAAGTAGCCTGCATTCCAGATACTTCAGGGTATACAGTTGGGTATCTCCCCATCCCATTTTTTTATATCCCCAGCAAACAAGTATGTTACTATGTACAGAAGTATCCCATCAGACTGTATTTCTGGACATCAGCACTTCCGGGGTACTCTTTAATGAATGACAACCCAAAAATAAAATAACACTTAAATTTTTCCTGACCAAATCAAAACATCATTTTGAAGAGTAATTGCTGGCCCTGAGCAGTGGTTTTGAATCTTGAAGGCTGAAAACTGAACATGTTAGAGGAATTCTAGATTCAATTTCTAGCTTTCTCATGGGCAATAATTTGTGACAGCATTGGATTTTAGGTAATTTCTGATATAAGGATCAATAGTATTGCTGATTTCACAGTAAAATACACTTGGAAAATGTTGGAAAGGCCATCTCTCAGACTTGGAGAGTGAGTACAGAGCTGTTCTTTGATTTTCAGTATAAAATGACTTTTTTATTTCTTGTTTATTGTTTTAGGTGAGAAATTTTGAGAAATAAGGCTAGGTTGCAGGAAACAGAAACGATGAAACACGTTTCAAACTTAGGAAACGAGTTTCACATTTACGAAACAAATTTCCTCGGGCTGAACCATGTTTCCAAATTGTTTTTTCTAGGTTACCAAGATCCGGATATGGATACGGATCCACCAGATTTTTTAAAACCCAGGATCCGGATACGGATATGGATCTGCCAGATTTTTGAAAACCCAAGATCCGGATACGGCCAGGATACATCAAGTACAAAAAGTATAATAATATTTTTAAACTTTTTAAAAAACATATTCAAAGTGTATAAACAAAACCATTCATTAAGCATATCACTAAAACTGAAATCATATATAAATATGAACACTAAAACTGTGGAAACTGAAATGATACTTGCCTCATAGAAAATTGAAAAGGATGATACTTACAAAAATGAATGATCAATAATCACTATACTAATATGATAATGTAAAGTATATCTAACTACATATCATTAAATGGGTCCATATCCTCATCTGCATATTGAATCTCCACATCATGAATGGATGGTAGGGAGTTGGAAATGTTGTAAGTTGTAGAAGAAGGCTGAACTGGTGGTGTAACCTCCTCAAGTAGGTTGAGGTGAGTCATGGCATTCAACGGCACGTTTAAATCAGAAATCTTGGGCTGCACATCCCACATCCTGATTGGACATTTCTTATACTCTGGACAAGGATGTGATAGAAGGTGAAGGTTGAAATGAACATATACAAGATCTTCGGGCCTCTGCTGCTCCCAATATGTTTCTCTTCACTGAATGGATGAAGCCATGTGTACTCCAATTCCTCTCAGCCGATCAGGAACTAGCAACCTGCGATAACAATCTACTGGCCAAGGTTGAGAGATGAATGCTATCCCCGCCATGGAAGCCCCACCAAGTAATAGGATCAAGATGCCCCCGATCATCCATGGCTAGTGGATCTGAAGAGTTACCAGTGCATTCTACAAATGCTCAAAATTCCTCACATACTTCCAATGCAATGCCCACATCCCTATATATCTTCCTCAAAGTTGCCTTATATCTCTGTACCACTTTGGAATCCTTGTTTGTGGTTGTCCTACCAGGTAAATACAAAATTTTGCAATGATAATATTTGGGGTGGAGTGCATAGGCCAAAAGGCATAATGGTGTGGTCATTTTGTTCCACCTTTAGGTAACTATGTCCTTTATTTCATTGTAAATACTTCAAAAGGTTCACGTTCACTTGCCTTGATAATTTCCCTTATTCTCTCTAACATACTATCTATGTTTTCATAGACTTCCCCCTCTGTGTCAAATGTCCTGATCCACCTTGCTATCACTAGAATTGAAAGATAGACAAATATTTGAGAACTTCACAAAATAGATAAAGCATTCACGGATATGATCTATAATCAAACATTCGATGGACAAATGGCCCAGATTATCAACAATGCGTAAAAGATAGGACCAGTGCCTATGGAGTCAACTTATCATAGATGCTTAGAGTGTAAATATGATGTGAATCCCAAAAGATGCCAGTGAATGTGAGGTTTTGCAAGTGCTCTTGGTAAGTTTTAAGAGTTTTTACTTGTGATCTTCGCTTATGGTAGCTGGATGTCCTAACCGGTAATGCCTTCAATGGCTCCGTTCGAAGACATGACGGACCTGTCTGGGGTCAAAGGTAAATGTTCAATAACTTAACTACCAGTGCCCAGATTAGGTAGCCCGGCACCCACACTTGGAATTTGCCCACATGCCTCGGTATTTATCGAACAACGCCAATGCGTTGGTTATGGGAAAAAAATTTAGTTAAGTTCCTCTTGTGGGGTTTAGAGATCCAACGCCGTTTCTGGGTATTCCGATCTAGGATCGGTCAGAGCATACTCCAGCAAGGAGGAAAGGGGGTTAATTAATTAAAAGGGGTGTGAGTTGCGAATTTTATTAAGTTAATTAATTAAAACTCTCCGATAGAGAGCGCTCTTGACCTTATCTTATCACCGTGGTTCAAGAGACTTAGCTAATCTATATGAAGCTAATGCAAAGATTATGCAAATCTAAAATGCTCTCCAATAGAGAGTACTCTTGACTTGTGTTCTTGCAAGTTCAAGAGTCTTACTTATGGATTATTAATTGATTAAACAAGCACAAGATGATATTAGTTGCTTAAACTCTCCGATAGAGAGCACTCTTGATCCACCTTATGGTGAGATTCAAGAGATTTAAGTAGTTGATTAATCTTAGAAAGATAAACAATTTAAACTGAATAATCAACTTAAAAGTGATGAATTAACAATTAGTGATCTAAGCATGAGATGTAATGAATGATGAAAACTAGCACTACTCAAAGCATACACACAACACAAGCCTCCCCAAATGGGGGAGGAAGAGAGTGGGGACTTAAAAACCCCACTCAAACAGAGATCTTTTATTAAACTTTACAATGTGCTTGGAACCTGATCCTTGAAAGGACTTTTCAGATAAAGGCAAAGTAACTCTACAAAAATTATAACCTGTAAAAAGGAGAGTACCTTGTATTTTTACTTTTGAGATCTTTTATTAAACTTTGAAAAGGGTAAAGGAAACAAGTTTGAAGAGAGTAAAAAGAACAAAAGGAAAGGGGGCTGAAACAATAGAAGATGAGAGAAGGAAGGCAAACAAACTAAGCAAGGATCAAAACGAAAGAAAGGGGAGAATAGGACAGCTAACTAAGAAGCTAAGGGATGAACAAAATTGAAGAAAACAGGACAGCGAACAATGAAATAAGTCGCTGTCATAAAAAGTGCAAAACGAGACAGTGAACAATGAAATAAGTGGCTGTCATAAAAAGTGCAAAATGGGGCAGTGAACCATGAAATAAGTAGCTATCATAAAAAGTGCAAAACAGGACAGCGAACCATGAAATAAGTGACTGTCATAAAAAATGCAAAACGGGACACCGAACAAAAAGTAAAAGAAATGGCCAAAAACAAGGTTAAAGGAAGCCCAAAAACTAGGGCAAAGGGAGGCAAACAAGGGAAGAAAGCTAGGGCACACTAGGGCTGTCCAAAAAGAGAAAGAGGGCTGATAAAAAGGTACTAACAAGGCAGCAATGAAGAAGAGGTAAAAGAAACAAAACAAAGCAACCGGAAGAAAAGGGATTAAGAAGAGGAACAATGGGAAGTTTTTTGCAGCTTAATTCTTTAAGTTTTTTGCCATTTTTTCCCGCTTAAACTGTCATGGAGAGAGAAAAAACCAGCGAGCTATTTACCTGCAAAATGATGGGTTAAACAATAGATAATACTACAAAAATACACCTAGCATTTGAGCAAAATATATGAACCTTGTGCTGCTTCAAATACCAATTACATCTAAGAGAAAGAACACTTCCTAGATCTAGAAATGGAAGCAAGTAGATGCAAAAGATTTACTTTATAGATCAATATACTACTTTATAGATCAATAATGAGAAAATTTGACTTTAGGGTGAATGGAGAAGATGAACCACTTGGATCTTGAATCCCTGAAATCACTTTGGATCCCAATGGCATGCAGCTGCTAGGTACATATGCTTTGCTCCAAGAAGAGTAGATGCAACTTAGCTCAGCCTCTTACTTGCTACAATGAAGTGATCTGCAAAACAATCTTATACACTTGGCAACATGGGGGTTAAAACATGTATTATTTACTAATCAAATCTCAAAAGCATGAAATACAGCTGAATAAAACAATGCTCTTTGAGGCTTTTGAAAGTAAATGAAAAAAATAGGTAACTTGAAGCTACAAATACCTATTCCTACGTGCTTATAGAAGCCCTCTAAAGCATGTATTAATACCCACACATTATCAAAAGTAAAGAAACTAAAACAATTTCACCTCATTAGCAAGAAGGTATGCACCCAAGATGCACACAGCATGAGCCTCCAAAGCCTTTCTTTCTTATAAAATAGGTTGCATGAGAGCAACAAGCATTACAATATTTTACCAAAGGTTCTTTACATCAATCATCCACCCTCAATAGAGCTGAAAGAGCCTCTATTTAACCAATGAGAGAGTGCTAAAACCCTAAAACCAAAAAACCAAACCTGCTACATGGGAAAGTTGCCTGCTAGGTCTGGAAACCTACTTTGTTAGGTCTGAGAAGCCTACTGATGGTGTAAGCTTCAGTCTTCACCTCAATCAAATCACCGGACCAATGAGAGCTCTCCATCTCATCTTTAGCTGGGGATGATATGTCTGATAACTAATAATAAATTAATTGCTCTCATAATGATGACTGAAGCTGAGTTATGATAACTCTAATCATCATAAGTGTTCCATGAGATGTCATTTAGCCTTTTATTTTACTGAATTTGGATTAATTTGGAGAGTTTTAGTTTTCTCCAAAATAATCATTTTTTAATAAAAATCATTTTTTTACTCAAAACTAACTTTTTTGAGTAAAAAGGCATTATGTGTCCGATTGCTGATCTGAAAGCTGGCTCTGACTGGTTGGCTGATCAAGAATGATTTTTGGCTTAAGGTTAGAGCCTTTAATCACTGAATTTTGAGTCCGAATCAAGAACAAATTTTTTCCATTTAATTTATGGAAAAATTAACCCAGAAAACTTGGGAAAAGTAATTAAAAATTAAATAAATTAAATAAATAAAAAATTTCAATGTTCGAAAAAGATTTTTTCAAAATTTTTTTATGTGTCCAGATGACTTAGGACATGACCATGGTCTATCTAAATAATGTCTAGTAGGCTCAGAATTCAACATCGAGCATTTCAGCTTTGGAGGAAGCGGGAGAAAACCTCATCAATTATACTCGGCTGAAGGCAAAGCATAATTGTCAAGGGCAAAAAACTCCCTGGAATACCCTATTTGAGATTCTACGTCTCAGGAGACCGAACCACTCAAAAATATCCTACTAGCACATTTTATTACAAACCCCGCAGGGCCATGGTCAAAATTATTCAAATAAAAAAGTGACTAGCCAATATTGGCTAGACAAGCAGACGGATCAACTGATACACTGGAATCAAACTTTGAACAAGTCTGTCAACTGGCGGCTCCTCAGGTAACCCAACTTATGGTACAAAAAGTTGGATAACAGGAGGCAAAACGAGTTTCAACAGCCTACATAAGTTTTGAAAATTCAAATCTCAAATTAGAAATGATAAATCATATACGATTAAAATTTAGAAGTCATAATACAAATTGTCAAATAATACTAATTAAAAATGGAGTACCTTGAATAGCTCCAACTTTTCAAAACCCCTATATATGGCTTGGGACATCGAATGATTGGTTATGAACATTTGGATCTCCTTTGATGCTACATATATTTCGTTCATCCACTCAATCTCTCCAATCTTGGCAAGCATAAGGTTCAACAAATGCACTGCACATGGTGTCCAAAAGATGTGATCATATCGACCCTCCACAATCAACCCTGCAACTCTACATACCTACGCATTGCCTATGATAACTTGCACAGCATTTCGTGACCCCACACTTTCTATTGCATCAATAAGAATATTTAAGATGAATGTTGCATCTTTCTCCACTCCACTACTATCAATAGCCTTCAAAAACATTGCCCCTTGGCGGCATATTGCAATAACATTGATTAACGGGTGGTTTCTTTGATCCCTCCAACCATCAAAAACTATAGACACACCTGTTTTTGCCCATGTATCTCGAATTGACTACCACTGTCTATCCACAGATTGTCTTTTTGATGTCAGCAATGTGGTGTGGACCTTTTCATACCCGCAAATCTAGTCCAGGTTGGCCATTTGGACCATTTGGACCAGTGCATATCAACACCCCTATGTTAGTTTGCCCAGTGAGATGGCCTTTCACCCTAGTGTATGAGCCATTTGGAGTGTTGATGGGAGTGTTGATTTTTGTACCTAGGCAGATGTTCCCTAGGTGACTTTAATTTTTGCCTAAAGTCACTTTAAGAGGGAAAAAGGTGACCCTCACATTAAATGTCACTTAATGAGACTTTATGACAATAAAGTCACTTTTTGATAAATTTAAGTGGGTGAGTGATTTTATTTATGAGAAATAAATAAAAGGGATTTTCACTCTCATTTCATCTTGGCCATTGATTTGATTCTTTCTCCACCGTTGGATTAAGAAACTCACTTAGGGTAAACAAAAAGCATGAGGGAGGCAAAAAGGACATTCACTTGTTCATTTTCAGGTGAAGAAGAGAGAGCTGAGAGAGGGGTCGAGTTTGCCGAGAAGGGGCACGAATTTCCAGGAAGAGGACAGCCATTAAATGCACAGAAATCGAGGAGCTTTCCCTGCTGAAAGGACGACACAGAAATCGAGGAGTACGGCCTTCATTTATTGAAGTGGTACGGCTGCATTAAATGCTCATAAATTCGTGGTACGGCCTGGTACGGCTGCATTAATTCTCCAGCACGAAAAACGAGGTGGTACGGCCTGCATTAAATAGCACAGAAATCGAGGATGTACGGCTGCAATAAATGCTGTACGGACAACATTAAACAGCACGAAAATCGAGGCATTTATTTCCTGTACGGCCGCTGTACGGCCTGGTTTTCTTCAGCACGCAAATTGAGGAGTGGTATTGTTTTGTACTGCTGTTTTGGGGCACAGAAAACGAGAAAAATGTACTGCTGGGTTTGCTGAACATTTTTCCAGACTTTGAGAAAAAGACTGCTGGTGGAGATAAGTTGTATTTTCACATTTAATTTTCTGTCCTGTACTTTGCTGAAGAAATAATTAAATCTCTCCTCTCTGACTGGTTTTCCCCGTGGGGGTTTTTCCAGGGCTGATTAGCCAAAAATCTCTGAGTAAATTTTTATGGTGTGCATGCATTTGTTTTCAGCCTGTTAGTAATTTTTACTGTGTTTAAAATTGTTCGGCAAAATTTTAAGTAGCTTCAAGCCTATGCAAAACCGGCTGAAGTGAAAAACACAAATTGTTCATTTAAACCAGCAAACAGTAAATCTCAGTTTTTCAACATGGTATCAGAGCAAAGGGGGCAGAAACAGTGATTTTTGCAGACACACAGAAATTTGCAGCATTCAGAAATTTTTGTGATTTTACTTCTGTTAGTGAACAGCACTTTGTTGGGTTGTCGCTGAGATGGCTACGGGACTTAGATTGGAGGATAGGTTGGATGGGACAGGGAATTTTGTGCCGTGGAAGGCTAGGATTTTGCTGTTACTTGAAGAGAATGAGTTATGGCCAGAGATAGTGAGGAACACTACTGCAAACCCCATAACCATTCTTGCATCTACAGATGCAGCAGCCCTTACTGCCTTCAATAAGAAGGACTGCAAAGCCAGAAGGATTATTCTTGATGCCGTGAAAGATCACATCATTCCTCACATTTCAGGGAAGGACAGGGCTCACAAGATGTGGTCAGCCCTGATCACCTTGTATGAGAGTTCTAATGAGAACCGGAAAATGGTTCTCAGAGAAAAACTCAAGAGTATAAGGATGAATGGAGGTGAGGGGGTCACAGCTTACCTAACCAGGATTTCTGCTGTAAAGGATGAACTTGCAGCAGTGGGGGAGGTGGTTGCCCCTACAGAGCTTGTGCAGACAGCGGTGAACGGGGCTTCAAAGTCCTGGAGTGCTTTTGTGCAGGCCATTGTGGGCAGGGAGAACCTCCCTGACTGGGAGAGGCTATGGGATGACTTTGTACAGGAGGAGACCCGGAGGGGTCTTGTGCAGGGTAGTAGCTCTCAGAGAGGAGCTGATGATGAGGATGTGGCTTTGGCAGCCAAGGGTAAGAAGAAGAAGGGCCCCAAGAAGGGTTGGGCCAAGCAGCAGCAGCAGCAGGGTCAGCAGAGTGGACAGAAGAAGGACTTGAGTAAAATCAAGTGCTATGCTTGTCAGGCGTTTGGACACTATGCCTCTCAGTGTCCAAGCAAGAAGAAGAAGAAGGGGCAGGGACAGCAGACTGCAGCCTCAGCTGAGGTTGATGAGTTTAGTGTTGCTTTTCAGAGGGAGTTTTCCCTTTACGCTGGACAGACTGAGAGAGAGAGAGTCACCTTAGCCACCAGCATAGATATGGATCAGGACAGGGAGCATTCCTTGTTGGCAGGACATGAGGGGGGTTCATCCACCTCTTCTACTTGGTACATTGACAGTGGAGCCACGAGCCACATGACAGGAGCTCGAGGGGTGTTCTCAGAGTTGTCAGAGTCAGGTAGGGATGTGGAGGTTGTCCTTGGGGACAACACCGTTGTGAGAGCTGTTGGTAGGGGTACCGTCACATTTCAGAGGGAGTCCATGAGTCCCATGACTCTACAAGATGTGTTGTATGTTCCGGGGCTGAAAAAGAACCTTGTATCAGTTTCCACTATTGAGGACAGGGGGCTTGGGGTGTGCTTTTCGGATGGGAGAGTACAGGTATATCCCAAGACCACAGGTATGTCCGGTGCCATGGACATTGGTGTCAGGTGTGGAAAGATGTAT